>JAJIZL010022279.1:0-10859 GCA_023969395.1 Amblyomma maculatum | reverse complement strand
TTCTTCTTCTTCTTCTTCTTCTTCTTCTTCTTCTTCTTCTTCTTCTTCTTCTTCTTCTTCTTCTTCTTCTTCTTCTTCTTCTTCTTCTTCTCGGCTGTTCAAGGTCAAGCATGGCCTCCACCGGGACCACTCAACGGCTCGAAACCTGGCGCAATATTGCTATCACAATAAATAATGGTTCGAATTACAGGAGTCCAGTACAGCAAAGTGGCAGAGACCGCGAACCCTCTTCAGGTCATTTGACACCTACTCCCGTGCCTCGATGCGCAGCCGGGGCGGACAAAGGGTGCTCCGCGACAAGCGACTTGCAGCCAAGCTTTCGCGTGACCTCCTTAAAATCGGGTGACCCGGTAAGATTGCCCTACGTAACTTGAGCCAAGATTCCAAAAATGAAAGGCACTGTGGACGGAATTGAACCGGATGCATGATGCTAATCTTAGCCTAGAGTAACAGAGGCTTTTTCTTTTCATTTGCTAGTTGAGCAATTATGTTTAATAGACACTTTTTTAAATGTTGTCTGCAGACTCCAAGCGTAATACAAGCAAGAGCACCTTCAGAAACCCCTTCTTTTCTGCTTGAGAGGTCTCACGCAGTTTGTTTTTCGCACACCGAGGATGGTTCACAAAGTAGTAAAAAACCCATCCGACTGAGCAATTGCGTGCTAGTGTTATGCAATGAATAAATAAGGTAGGCTACGGTGTGATTGTGGAGACCGCGAAGTGACAGGACGTCATGACCGCTATATATGTTTGGTCCCCCGTCTTACGTCACACGACGGCGCAGATGCATGCTACTGGCCGAGCATCGTCGAAGCAATAAAACGCCCAAGACTGCGAAATAAAATAAACTGGCTTTTTGATTTTGTTTTTTATTTGTTTCGTCACGCAACAAAAGCAGATTATGATACCAACAGCCACCATAACATCCTGGTGTGTGATGTTGCAGCCGACTTTGTTCATCTATCGCACGCCTGAAAGCAGGACAATACATATCACCACGCAGCGCCACATCACATAGCCCTCCTTCGTTCATATTTCACGGGCTCTCTTTACAACGCGTTAAACAGGACGACGTGCGGCATATCGTCTAGGAAACAATTTCATAAGTGGTTTCTGAATGTATTCTACAACTCTTCTTATCACACTTAGGATCTGTGATCAATATTTAAAAAGTTCAGCAATTAAACATAATTAATCCTTTATTTAAGGGGAACAAATGGCATGAGCACCTATAGGCCAGTGTCAACACCACGCATTCAATTCGATTCGCGTGTTCGAAGTGCCTTTCGTTTTTGAAATTTTGGCCTAAGTTACCTGTGGCAACCTGTTAATTTACGTGTATTGTACAAACCGCGCTTATCATGCGTTGCTACTGAAAACACATGCTCTTCAACACTGCACGATATATGTGTACACATAAATATGTGCAGAAAAGAAATTAACATATTTACTTGCTAGATTACATGTCTCGCTCTGCGCGGCAACTCATATTACGATTCTCTATAATCCTCCGGCGGAATTAATTCGAAGTTTCTAGTTTGTGTATTTTTTTTTTCTGTCATACAACAGATAGGGAAAAAAAGGTGGCACTTTTCAGCGCGAAAATAATGGATACCGCGCTATGTGCTCGCCACCTCTCGACGCGAGTGCGCCTTTTCCCTCCTTTTCTTTCCCCCATTCTCGTTGCTGTAATAATGAGGCCTCCCACCTTGGTACCGCAAATGAATCCTTTAAAGCGTAGTCGAGAGACATTCACCGCGCGCGCGGCTTCAAAGCTTCATCTGTATTATTTTTTTTTTCGTTCCTTGCAGTTAGAGACGAGGGCTGATGAGTAAAAGCTGACGATGATTATTACCCGATACACAGAAACGTTCATTGCGGCTCCTTTAGCTGTGTACCAGACAGCAACGCCATGTACTGTTTCTGCTTCCGACTTGACCTGACAAATTTTAAGCGCACTCAAAGATACGAAGGCGACGCAGTGTCACGTTATTGCGTCGGGGATCTCTTAAGGTCTTCCATCCTGGAGAGTCATCGTCAGGCGCAGGCGTCGACATAACAAGACTGAAAGCGTTAACCTGCTTCCTATTTTGCCTCTGTTTCCCCCATGAAGCGTGTCGTAGACAGGAACGTGTGCTTAGGCACGCCAGAACCTCCCAAGTGATTTCCATCAACGCTTTCCTCTAGAGCTTGCATAATTTGGCACGTACAAGTACGATTTCTTTTTCTATATTTCTTGCCTTTGAGTCATCATTAGAGTCTTGAAGACAGGCCCTCCGCGGCTTCAAGGCGTCCTGTTAAAAGGACTGGCGTACCTAAAGAAGGAAAAAAGAAAGTTGCTTCGTAGATATTCCTCTATCAGTGTATGCGACGAGGCTACACGTGTACTAGCATAAGGCAAGGCTGTTGTGACCTCTGGGGAACTTTGAGGCCCGTCAGAAGAGATTATGTGCGTTTTACGCTTCGCCCTTTTCTTTTAAGAAGATGATTTGCTCAAAGTTACGTATTAGGGTGGCTTTAATACTTTCTTTATAAAACCTGGGAAACTTATACCCCCCAACCTTTTTTTTTATTATTATAGCTGTATTGTATTTCCCAGAACCTACATTAAACTACTTCGCTACCACCAGCTGTTCTCTATTAACGCGATAGCGTTTAAGGACTCCGTGTCGCAGAAAAGCCGGTGTCGGCGTTGTGGTTGTAACGCGAAAATTAAAGGAATGTAAAGAAGCAATAAACCTTTAGCGGAGACCCGCTGAGTCTAACAACGTATTAGGGTGGTTTTAATACTTTCTTTATAAAACCTGGGAAACTTATACCCCCCAACCTCTTTTTTTTTTATTATAGCTGTATTGTATTTCCCAGAACCTACATTAAACTACTTCGCTACCACCAGCTGTTCTCTATTAACGCGATAGCGTTTAAGGACTCCGTGTCGCAGAAAAGCCGGTGTCGGCGTTGTGGTTGTAACGCGAAAATTAAAAGAATGTAAAGAAGCAATAAACCTTTAGCGGAGACCCGCTGAGTCTAACACGGTTCCTTCACAGTGCGAGGCGAGCCCGCAACCATTTCGCCACAGAACCGCACAAAAAACACTGCAAGTGCTGAATAGTTTGCCATTTGCCCTTGCAATAACCACTTCAACCTCGGAGCGCTCCATCAACCTCTCGGACTCGCAGGTTGCCCTCCGTCGCTTGTGATGGCCGAATTTCCACGCTTTCACTTCTTACTCTGTCCACTCTCCCCCCTTCCCACATTGTCGACCTCGTGTGGACCTCGGGTCACGAGTTGGTGGCCTGCAACAACAGAGCGCACGCTCTATCCCGCGAGAATATTATACCGGGCAACGCCGACCTCCTCCTCTTATGATCCGGATCCCACTCCCATCCCTGTCCCACCCACATACGTTGACACACTTGCTTACTTCCAAGCCGCTCTGTTTCTTTATCACCCTCCTCATCCTCACCTCACGCGCCAGGAGTCTACTGACTGGCGCAACCTTTAGGCAAATACTTCCTCATGTCTGGTGCGTTTTCATGTTTTTTTTTATCCAACTCGATGCATCAGCACCTGCCCTTTTTGCACCAGCCCCGCCACCCTGGCCTATGTGACATGGGGCTGCACATCGAACCTGATGGAGGCGAAAAGCAAGGCGCCCGTGTGCTGTGCGATGTCAGTGCACGTTAAAGAACCCCAGGTGGTCGAAATTTGCGGAGTCCTCCACTACGGCGTCTCTCATAGTCTGAGTTGCTTTGGGACGTTAAACCCCACAAACCAAACCAAACCAAACCAACCTCCCTCCCCCCGACACCAGCGGGACCTGGGAAGAGCAACTCTACTATACTCGGATACAACAGAAGAACAGAGTGGCAAATACCCATCAAAGGAGGCCCTCCATCCTATGGCGTCGACTGCGATTGTTGCGGTTAATCTCGCAGGCAGCTTATTCTGTAGCGTTGCAGGGGAAACTAGGCAGAAAAGGGAATAAGACACGCCTTTGTTACCGTGCCGTGGCGCGTATTGCTCAGAGTAAAGATGCGGTGCTGTGAAGGGAGGGTGGTCAATAGGGCCCATTGTCCACGGGACGGAGATAAAAGCCCGTCGCCACCTCTTTCCTGCCGGGCCATCTCAGCGGAACCACAGAGCGTTCTCCTCGAATACAGTATTCACTACGATTTCATTATACGTGGTTAACCATTACGTCACGCGAACCGGTCGACGCCGTTGGATGGAGGAACTTCTGTGATGAGTATTTGACGCTCCGTTTAGAGTTTCAGGGCGCTCGTATATATGAGCCGTCTTCTTCTGCGAGTGCTGTTCCTGCTCGGCGAAGAGCATGAGAAGGCGATGCGAACGGGGCCCGATAACGCTATCGCATTGAACTCTTAAAGGCGAAGCTTAAGCGGCCTCGAATTATTAGAGCTTGAAAACAATTTTTCTGGATTAATGTTGAAGCACAACGCAGAAGAAGGGGAGACTTTCAAGCTTCCGCTTGTAGAGTGCCAAGCGTTTGAAATGAACCACAATATAGACATGTTCACTGTTTGCTACTTTTTTATGCGAACCATTTTGTACAGCTAGTTAGCCAACTGCGCTCATAGCCTTAAATGAGTTAAAAACAACTCCACACTGAACTCACTTTAAGAATATAAGACTATAAAATACCCGGAACAAAGAAGTCAGCACTTGCCGAAACGGAGACGAAATTCAATCAAAGGAACCAGAGGTATGGAATCATTTTGAAGTCTCCGCTAAAGCACAAAATAATCAAATATTCTAGAAGCTATAAAATATAGAAGTCGCAAGAGCACATTCCGCTCAATGCCTTATCTCTTTTTGCGCATGGTGTCGTGGTCTTCTATTTCCAATTTTAATGTCCAATGATCACAAGTCATGCTCACAAGCCCTCATCAGTCCACGCAGTCCTTGCCACACAATAGTTGTCCACTTAGTCTATGAGCATTATGTGGCCTCCTTCCTACTAAGCCCGCAGAAGAACTCTTATTTCAAATCTAGATTCTTCCGTGTTTCAAAAAGTTTAGTTTATGCTTCGTTTCTTATTAAAGTAACAAGGAAGAAAATAGGTGAACGAAAGTAGCCGCACATAAGTCAGCGACATGTGCAGTCACAGTGATGCGTATACTGTGCCGTAGCTGTATACACAACAAGCAAAGTGCACGCGCTGCGCCGCGAATCATGAACTGGGCTGTAGCTGCCGGAAAACCCCGAGACAGTTCTTCCACCCCGACCATCAAGCGGCGGCGCGCAGCAATCGGCCGTCTCTCCGCGAGCACAAGACGATACGGCCGTAAACGCAGCAGAGACGACTGCATTATGTGCGTCTGCGAGCTTCGCGTCGGGCTGCCTGGCCGTAAATCAAATTTGCAAGAGAGCGCACCGATGGATGCAGAGCCTCGGGCGAACGGCGGTTTCGCATCCCCCGTGGGAGTAGTGCGGCGGCCGGCCCTCGGCAACACTGCCGCAGAGTGGCGGCCCGCTCCGAACGGCCGCCGTTTTCTGAGACGACGGGGGAAGGAAGATGCGAGTTCCTTCCAGAAAGCCGCTCGCAGATCTACTGCAGTACGAAGGCTTCGGGCGATATTTCTCGACCGCCGCTTCGCGATGCGCTCGTTCGTTGCAGCTACTATAGTGAACTATAGAGTTAATTGGAATTTGCCTATATCGAACTTCCCCTTTATTCGAATTGAAGCTTTGCGCCCGTCAGCAGAGAGTGCATTCAAATGACTCCCTTATATTAGAACATTCGTGAAATTCGAACCCATTTTCGGTCCTTGTGAAACCTGCATTATTTAGAGTCGACTGTACGTAGGCATCGGTGTATTAATTGCAACCTTTCAAAAGACCTAAGAATGGTGCCGTGTTGATGATCAGTGTTCAGCGTTGCGGAACGTGAATAAACCACTAAACAAGAAATAGATATTAAGTCTCCTTAATGAGACAGTGCCCTGGTGACTTCTGTAATTGTATGATTTCCTTCAAACATAAGAATGGTATTGTTTGCTGGAGAATTTTATGCAGGCGATTTGCTGCCAACCACGAGCCTAATACCACCGCCAATATTAAGCAGCTATTATACGTACTGCATTATCCAGATAGACCAGCAGATGAGGACGAGGCCGATTCGATCAACCTCTAGATGCGGTGATATTAGATTAATACGTTGGAGGTAACCCCACAATTTTTTTGGCATATTTCGAAGGAGTAAGTTGTAATTATTTTTAACTAAGAATATGTAATAAAGTTGTGCAGAGTTCGGGCAGTTGTTAAGCCTCAACCAGCTGGAACTCATCATGATTACATTCTAGTGACATCAGAAATTCATTTTTGTAAGGGGAGTATCACTGCTGCCATAAAGATCCTTTCGTTTTTTTTTTTTTTGTTTTTTTATGCATACCAACGGTGGCCTATATTCTCTCACAGCTTCCCTCGCAAACATCTACGCGTAGATCCAATAATACGCATATAACATGTACATGCATTACTAATTCTAAGGCTATTTCGACCACCCGAGTTCGCTCATAACGACTGAGCCATGTTATAGTACTAGGAACAGACTATACCCTTGTATGGCACCAAAGTATAGGCCCGAATTTCGGCCACAAAGCTCCTAGCCAGGCCAAGTGAGAGCCAAGCCGGAACAAACCTAACCAGCTCAAAACTTCCGCACCACCGGCACGGGACCACAGCTGAGTACAAAGCGACGTGCTCCGTTTGAGCCCCCGGTGCTCGTAAAAGCGTGTCGTCGCCTCTCGATACTTCGCGAGGAATTTCCGAGAGTGTCTCTTGCCAGGCTTGTTAAATATTCAGCGTGTCCTTTCGCTCGCTAGTGTGCACGTGTCTACGTGTCCCCTTACCCTCATCCCGACTGACCTCCTTTCTCAAGCTCTCTTCCCTCTCCCAGAGAAAACGACGAGGACGCGCGTCCGCTCAGGGAAACTCGCCGGCCTGGAACAGACAGCTGCGTCGACGGTGCTAAGATATTTCGCACGCTCCGCTAGGATTCGAGAGAGGCCTCCTACAAGCACTAGCTGGCTCCTCTAATTATGCCACAAAGGCGTCCATGCGACCTCCTCGCCCTTGTTCAGTTCTGCCGAAGCACCATTACTTTATTCTGACCTTTTAATGGACAACATTCTGTTTGAGACGCGCTGGGCACCTGTACATTCTGCATGAGTTCACTGAGTGCGCAGTATTGTTAGTTTCGAGCCTCACCAGAAGCTTCCTTTTTTGAAGTACTAAAATATGAAGAACCCAATAACACTCAATCATCTCCCTCCTTCTGTCGATGACCCCGTGTTTTAACAACGAAGCTTTAAGATTTTCATCATAAATTCACGTTCTAAAGCACGTATCACGTCTTGCACAGTCTCGGTCTGCTATTCAAACTTACACGATTGGCTGAGCTCTCGCCAGTCAGCTTACAGGCCCGAAGTTCTTAAATAAGAAAGGACTGCACTCCGAGAAGGAGACTTCTCGTGGCAGAGTCCGAGCTTTTAAGTACACGGTGAAACGTTCTTTGTCGCGCTACAAGCATTTCGAATGAGCTCTGTCTACATTTAACACGCGAGACGCTGAAGGGACCTGCTTCGTGGTTCCGCTCGCGTTTGTGACAACGCACCGCTTATCTGTGAAGACAGCGCGTCACTGTCGGCATCATTATTCCTTAGTAGTGCAGTTGTCTTTTGGAGGATGAATTGTACCATGATTTCTAATTGCCGATCCATTTAGCGCAAGGCTGACCCAGCTTGTGGCAAACGACAACCTCAGCTCATAAGTCCACCGCCGCAGGCAAGTAGCGGTGCTTTCAACCCAATAGTGCTCATTCATCGCCGGAACAAAAATGTAGCCGGTGATGTCACTCAGTTCCCATTGGCTGAGACGGGTGTGACGTCATCGATCACAGCAAGCAATGAGGAACCAGCAAATGCCATCGAAATAATTCGGCCACAAATGCGCTTGCTATGGAGACGGAAATGAGAGATTAAAAATTCGTTGAAATCTGCAAACCGAAACATGCTCCTGGTATGAAACATATAGCCAAATGGGCGAGTTGGTGGAACATATATTGAATAGAAAACAGCGCAAGGGACAAGCCTTTCATTCCAAAATAGCACAAACACTTTTAAGTTTCTCAGGTGCAGAAAAGCAACCCCTATGCCATATCTTTCTGCCACATTTTTGTGAGTGTATGACAGGCGGTGTACATAAGGAAGAACGTCTAACTTTTTTTTCTTTCCTTCCCTTTTTCCGCACTAGGCACCAAAGCTGTACTTTATTGTAAGTTATTACCCAATAGCAGTAGTTGCGGCTCTAGTGTGAGCCGAACTCTCAAATGATTAATCTTGCGGTTGGGTATCGTGTAACAGAAGCTAAAATTGGCATTAGTAGCTTGTTGCAACTTTACATGCTAAATGCATTTGTCTTCACGATTATTCGTCGCGGATCTAAAGAAGAAAAACAAATGCAACAATGCTCGTTCTGTCGCCAGATTCGGAGCAAAAGCTATCTGGCTTACTGAGGAGCCTGTGACTCTCGCCGACCACAACAGTTTTCTCTGACACGTTTCTCGTGAAGTGGCTGAAAGACGCCGGAGAATATCATGTGACTGTCGTGTTCTTGCCAGGCGATCATCCTGACGACCACAAACTGAAGACAGGTGAAAAATCACAGCGGGACGCGAAGCAATGAGAAACAAAGGATGCAATCGGGCACTGATTTCCATGTCACGGTTCGTTCGAATCACCTGTCATAAGTACACGCCAGCCCCTTTTATGTGAAAAAGAAAAACACACGAAAACAAAAACACAAAATAAAGCAGTGAGGTACACCTATACATTGACAATCACGCATCATCACCAGTAATACAAGCATACGTTAAAGCTAAAGGCATTTTTTTTTAATCCCAAATAGACATATATGGCGCTCTAACACAGATACAGGAACAGGCAAAGGCCGGGTCTCTCACAAAATAAAATAAGCAAGGTTTTTTTTTTTTTTCTTTTTTTTTTTTTAGGCACAAGGGCACACAAAGAGAAACCCTAAGGCTATGAAGGTTCAACGATACTGGCTTCCAAGAATATCAAGCTGTAGCTTGATAGTGAGCACTATGCTGTTCTCACTAAGGAGGAGGAGGAGGAAGATGAGGAGGAAAGGCAGGGAGGTTAACCCGTAAACGGGTGCAGAAAGTCATTGCCCTGCTTGTGCGTTCAATCGCACACTTCACCGTCTACAGAACCAACTTGTTCTGTCATCTACTAAAGAGTAAGACGGCAGTTTTAGTCTTTTGCTAACGTCTACGCTCACGAAGTCTACATATCAGGGACGTTTACAACGAAATCTAAAGTTTGAAATCAGCTCGCGCATGTCTTCTATTTGAGACACAACAAAGCGACATAACCCAAAAATGGTAGATTAGACACGCTCTTGCGCATTTTTTAATAATCCAAAAAGCGTGCTTGCCACCTGAAGTTTTGCAACTAACTATATGCACGACAAGTTGAAGTGTCATTAGAAGGCAGGTAGAAACGTTTCGCAGGGTTAATAATATAAAAGCTATCGGAGCTTTTCAAATAAAGCACTAATTCATAGATTATCAAGGAAGATCATTTTTGTTATTTCCACTGTGCATGTCACTTTTGCACATGCCTACTGCAAAAGAAGTCGCGAGCGCAAGAAAATATTAAAGACAAATACCCACAAACTAGATTGCAAACAAATGTTATGAGCGTTTAGCATTAGCGTTACTCGGACTACAAGCGAATAAGTTCGAGCAAATATGTATGTTTTAATTATCGCAGCGACAATTGTTAGACACATGCCATCTAACTAACAAATAAGGCAAAAAAAAAAAAAGAACATTTCACAAGTTCTGAAAGAGTTGAGAGGGAATGTACTCACGGGTTTGGTTGTTCCATCGAAATACACAGCAAGAGCCCATAGTGATGCGAACAGGTCAGTGCGGCGGACGCTGTTGAATTTCGTCGCATAGTTGAATATCCCAAGGCGATTGCGAAGCCTCGAGCACTACAGAATGTACCTATACACAATTCACACATCAGTAACTCGTGGATACCCTTCAATTTCGAATATTACAGGGAGTTACGTGGTCCACTATAGAAGAGGACGGAGGGTAGACGCTGGTTCAGGTAGACTGCTCCTCTTTACTACGTGTAAACTGCGCGGATACCACTTGTCGAAAGTGACGTGCTTTTGGCCAGGAAGGCGGGTCATGCACCAGAGCATATCTCCATCTTCATTTCTTCGCTTTCGTAACCACTCACTCGCAAAAAGCCCAAAACTGCATACCGTCGGCATGAATTAGGCCTAAATCCTGATCACTCAGTTGCTTCGTCACTTGCTGTGAGGAAATGGGGACCGAAATAATCGAGTTGGTAATCCCGATAGAGGCACTGCCAGTACTCATTCGTCCATGACAAGCACAGTTTCGGCGGCCAAAGCTTTCCGCCGTAGAAAAGCATTGAAGAAGAGCTAACGAGCACAAAACGACATTGCCCACTGCAGAAAAATATTGGCAAGCTAGATCGCTAGGTCGTGTGATCGTTCCCTAGATGTGGCTCAATTTTCCCCGGCAGCTCTTTTTTTCTTTTTTTTTTTTTTCACTGAAGCAGTGGAGTCTGGAATACAGGCCTGGTATTCTTATCGCGGCAGCAATGGCTCATGCCGCCACTCTGATAAGCCTTCAGCAGCATACATTCCTTTTCGCTGCTGCTGGCTGCCAGAGCGTTGCTTCGCGTATCAAAGCAAAGAATAGCAACAACGCCTTGGGGGAGTTCTGAGGAGATCACCTAGCAGTTCAAGCAGGATATATATATATATATA
>JAJIZL010022278.1:0-25164 GCA_023969395.1 Amblyomma maculatum | reverse complement strand
ATGGGAGTGGCCATAAAGATAAAAATCAAGTTTTGGGTGCCTCCATTGCAATCATATTGAATCACAAGATGGAAGGGGGGGGGGGGGGGGGGCGGTCTGAAAACCACACAAGGGCTTTGGTGCAAGGGCGTTGCCGCAGACCGGGCTACAAGCTGCAGCTAGGAATTACTTCTGTTTATCTTCGCAAGAAGGCAACGCAATAAATTTCAAGCGCTTCTTGTAAGTTCTAGGAGGTGGCAGCACCTCCCAGTTAGCAAGCATCGTCATTAGGGCGCGAAATTTCAAAAGGAGGATTGAAACCGTACCAGTATGGCAAACACCTTGCGGGACAGAAAACCACCGCCGTACGTTTACAGCAAAAACTCTCAAAGAATTAATGTGACTCACTTTTTTCTAAGTGAGATTTCTGTACTTACGACACCATTCAAGCTCGTCCGGTCCAGTCGGAGAGCTAACTTCTGTAACTATCGCACTGAACTCTTTGCATACTTTCATTTATGTGATCAGGTCAGACATAAAGCGTACATCACTTTCAATAAGACAAAAATATTTTTTTAGAAGAATCACATCAGGTTTGTGGTTAGGTGCCTGAAGCATTGCCCACAGATCACATAGATCAGTCTTTGATGCCCTACGTTTTTTTTACCCCTAGTTTTCACGACAAGGATCTCCTTTCATCTACAGTTGCTGCATTTACTCTAGCCTAGTTTCCCTATATGGAGAGAGCACATGCATGCTGTGCACAGGATATGTTCTCACTGTTGTCAACTGTCCGCTCATAGCATGCAAGAAAATCAGGATACACAGGCATTTTGGCACCAAAGAGAAAGGACAGATACCTTAACACAGTTAGGCTGCATGCAAATTAAGCAATAAACCAGTACTTGAGCGGCCGCGTACCTGCATTGCCTTCTATATCTTTGTTCACCAAGAATCCCGCACCAAGCTCTTCTCTCCATTACACCAAGACAGCATATGTGCTTGCTGTCCAGTGCTGCGTACGCCCATCTGCTCTCATAACCTCACTTAACCTCACTGTCTTATTTCATTCATTATCCACTAGTTCCTTGAAGAGCACTGCTAGACTAGCCTCATTAGCTAGAGTTCTAGTGCTAAACATTTCCAGGGTCAGTTTCCACTGGCATCCTGTCTGGCACCAGAGATTCATAGCACCCTCCGCTGCGCCATAGGTCTGACCGCCTTCGTGGTCATTTGTTCTGCAGCCACAGGAGACTGAGGGCCGTGGGTTAAAGGGAGTAGTAATATAGGCGCCGCCAATTGATAAACCAAGGTGGGCAAATCCTGTTCTGGTGAGGAGATGGTTTTGTTTGCCAGGTTTAACGTCCCAAAAAAACTCAGGTTATGAGAAATGCCGTAGTGGAGGATTCCGGAAGTTTCAACCACCTAGGGTTCTTTACCGTGTACTGAGATCGCACAGCACATCATAAACACCCCTCAGTTTCACCTCCATCAAAAGCAGCAGCCGGCAGTCGGGTTAGGACCCAGGTACTCTAGTACAGTAGTTGGGGGTTGTAACCATTGTGCCACTGCAGAGAGGTTCTCATGAGGGAGTGCTATTTCGGTTGAGGTACTATGAGGACCTAGATGCTCTTCTCTAGAGGACAGTAGCATAGTACTGAGATCCTAAGCCTAGTCCTTTAGCGCACAATCAGATGCTCTACCTGCGACAGCAGTAGCACGATAGCACTGCGATAGCACAGCAGTAGCACGATAGCACTGCGATAGCAGTATTATCAAAGTCGCAGTAAAAGCATTTCAGCAGATGGGCACACGGACCCAAGTGCATTAAGAAGGTCAAAGGAGCAAGGATTTTAAAACATCTGACAAAGTTCAGGCTAGGTTTAACAGAATTTCAAGAATTTCCAAACAAGCCCCCCAGAGGCTTTATTTTGAGTATCTTCACAGCTTGTCACCAAGCAACACTGTACTGCACGCTGCCACCAATACCACCCCTTTGACGCATTCATGAACAACGTCAACAAACTCTTAGCTTTGAACGAGTCCAAAATGTAGTAGCATCAACCAGAATCAACATCAACATGACTAAGATTTCAGTGCGCTTACCGTGAGCTGACCAAACTGGTTTTCATTCCAACCGTGGTCAGCATCCCTTTGGTTGCCGCTCTCTGATGGTCCAAGCTGCTCCAACATAGTCTCTAGGTCTGAAAGACCAAACAAAATGGGGAGGCGCTGGTAGTTACCAATGAAATACTGGCCATGCAGACGTTTTTCTGGTACAAAATTTCTATTCGAAAAATTACTTTTACTTTGTTCGTACAGTGTTTTCAAGTTTATTTTGCAAGGGGAGCACTCCATGCTGCTCATCTGAGTGCCGAAGTAAGAATCTAATTTTTTGGATCATCTAATTTATTTCGCATCACACTTACATAACGAATGTGCTAAGCCCCGTCGCGGTGGTGCAGCGGTAAGACGCCAGACTACTGTGCCAGAGTTCCCGGATTTGATCCGGACTGTGGCAGCTGCGTTTCGATGGAGGCGAAACGTAGTGGTGTCCCTGTGCTGTGCGATGTCAGCGCACGTTAAAGATCCCCAGGTGGTCGAAATTACTCCGTAGCCCTCCACTACGGCTCCTCTTTCAACTTTCTTACCTTCCTCCCTTACCCTAGGGCACAGTTCAGGTGTCCACAGAGCAAGTGTGACAGATACTGCGCATTTTCCTTCCTGTGACCTATTATGAACGTGCAACAATTTTCTTGTTTCTTCTAATGAACACTCTCTCTTTTTATGCAGTGTCTACTGATAATGATGATCAATGCTAGCAGGCAGCCTTTGTTTCAATGCTGGAAAAATTACGAAAATATTTTGGAGAAAAGGGCATTCATTATGTGAGTAAATATGGTACTGGTGAAGGGGAGACGCAACCTTTGAAAACCGAAAAATCACGAAACAGTCGATTTTCGGAAGGTTATATATCCTGGTAGTATGTCTTATAAACTACACTTTCCGCAATTATCAATGCCCCACTCAACGTAGAAAAACTGGAAATTAATTATGTAACAAGCGGTGGCTGCCGCAGAGCTGCGTGCAAGTGCCAAAAACTCCCAAACTTCCCGCGTGCGCGCTAGTCCTCTCCCGCCGAACTGAGCACCACCATCTTGGTCTTGTTTTGTTTGTGAATTCTCACACTTTCTTTTTTTGCCATCCTCGACGACGGCGACGGCAGCGCGGCCGAGACATGGCTTGCTTCCGACTGGGAGCCTCCCATCGGCTTCCGAGTTTCCTGCGCTCCGATTCAAGGCTGCGATACCTATCCAAAAATTACCACAATGAATTTCCCAATGCCAACGTATTCCACAAATTCTACAGGCCTGGTCCCATACGACCCATATGATATACTCAAATAACTTGAGAACCAGCGTGCACAGCTTTATGAAATTTAATATCAATTCAAATGCCCATGCTATGAGCCTGCCCTAAATATTTCATTGAGATATATTGACAAACAAAAATGCTAGCGCTCTCTCAACCTTCTAGGGCACCTTTCTCAAAGTAACTTTTTTTGCCTAGCATGGCTGCTTATGACAACCGTATCTCGGGAACCGCTTATCAGATTTTCATGAGGTTGTAATAGGAGTCCTTGAACAGGGCGCTACACCGTCAACAGTCAATGGAACGTTCTGCGATCAGTCGTTGCACTTTTGTAAGCGCATGCACAAGCGTCGGAGAGAGAGCTTCGTCGTCGTTTTCTTTCTTGACCGTTACGCGCGTTGAACATGGTTGCCGTTCTCTTCAGGGCATCAGGTGCTGAACATATCAGAGCCGAATACCTGTTTTACAAGGGTTCTTTTATTCCATACCTCAATAAATTTCTGAGGGTAAGACAACTTCATTTTGTCATAATACTGTGTCTGGAATCATTGAAAAACAATGAAAATTTGTTAATGCAGGTCTGATTAATAACACTGATTTTGGGACTGTGCTAAAATTTTTCAGCAGCGAAATTTGGAAAAGGGGAAGTGTCTTGCCCTGGGGTAACTATCCAGGAATGACCACAACAAATTGCACAGTGCCAGCACGTTTTGCAAATTCTCCAGGCCTGCCCCAAGCAACCTATGTAAACCATTTTGATATGTTCCTCTAACTTGAGAACTAATGAGCCCAGCTCATTGAAACTTGGTAGTTCTTCAAATGTTTGTACTATGAGCCTACCCTGAAAGTTTCATTCAAATTTCTGAAGAAATAAGAAAGTTGGTGTTCAAAGGTTGCCTCCCTCCTTAAGGATAGATTCGTTCTGACAAGATATGCAAGGCAAATAACGTGGGGAACATTTATTCTTGTGTGTAATTTGTTGGTTAGATTGATTGGTTAGAAATGATCACTTTAGCTAATTATAAAAAAAACCCCTTACACCAAAACAGCATTTGCAGATAATAGATATACAAAAGAAAAAAAACATTCACAGAGAATTCAAATTAATAACAAAATTTAAAAACGGCAAATTACTGGCAGCACATATCTACCAATTATGACTGAATATGGGAAAAGAAATGACACTTTCCCCCCAAATAAATATACAGGGTCACTTCAATATGCAATTTTTATCATGTTACGGCTTCAAACATGAGGGTGAACACTGCAGAATTTCAGGTTTATATTTACAAAAAAATTTTTTTTTCACTACAGCAATAATCAGGACAAAAATATAAGCAATATGCAATTTGTAGTGCCAAAAAAGAACACTCAGAATACAGAAGTTCTTACACAGAATGAAAAACAAATCAATGGGACAGTCTGTGCAAGCCCTGCACAAAAAGCTCTCATCCTGATTGCAGCTGACTTGCAGCGTTAGGCGATGATACTCAAACCAAAAAGGTGTAAAGAGGCATAACAAACATGGCACGAACAGCACATGCGTTCAAAGGCACATCTCAATGACCGCAAGCGGTCGTGCGGCACGTGTACGGGTGACACATGTTACAGGAGGGCACACCAGCTGTCCCACTGTCTCAGGCACACATGACACCTAGCTAAGCATGTGCTAGGTTGCAGCTCCTCTTCATGAGTAGAGCGATGACTCTTGCACCGGCACAGGGCACGTAGATGTACGGTCAGCGTAATGTGAGTAGTTGAGGTGCGCGTACAGTGCATACTTGGAGTAACACGGCATAGAGCAGAGGTGACAGCACTTCTTAACGTTGGCGCTAATAGTGTCCTTGCTCGCAGTTGCATTTTGATCATCCAGAGGAGTCACTTGTTCCACCACAGAGGCCAGACACGCGAGTGTGTAGTGGCTATAATGGGTTGGGTAAGGACAACAAAGAAACACTCAGTAAGAAGTCCTCTTTCGTCACGACAAACAAAAACAGTAGCGACAAATCTGGGAATACTAGGGGTGTGTCAATAATTGGAATTTCAAAATATAAACTGAATATGTTTGTTATTCGATTTGTGATCAAAAAACAAATAGCATTCGAACAGCAAAAATTTGTACTATTTTGAAGGCCAAATTAACATTACATTTAGCAAGCGGTGATATGACGGCTCCACCCAATTTCATACAGGTACTTCCTGTACAAAAAACTTCTATACAGAAATAAAATTTACATTCGAATTTTCAGTGGTGTGCACGCTTCTGAACAATTCTAGTTTAATTTTATTTGCAAATACCGCATGAATTCTGAAATAAACAAGATGAACAACGTTTGCAATTTCTTAATTTTTCATTTTATAATTAACTGATCAGACGTTCGACAATCAAAGGCATGTTCCCCCCATATTGGCATTCAATTCATATTCAAAAATTTCAGTATTCGTACACACATAGCATTTGGATTGGGAGGAATTTCTCCTCACCATTTTTTTTTTTTTTCAGATAAAGAAGACACCACTGTATATGCTTAAAGCAGCCTGACCTGCCAACATTATGTTTGCAGCCCTCACGAGGAGCCGTGTGGCATACTTATCACGAGAAATGAACTAAATCCCTAGGGTGCAGCAAATGTTGAGACCTGTCATTACAGCCAGCAAAAGCTCATGTCACTTTCACTCTTACACAGCTCACCAATTTCATCTGCGCTCCGTCCCCTGCTACATTCGCCGTCTCTTGCAATCCATTCCGTCATCCAGCGAACATTGGTCATCTTGCATATTCCCATGCCCTGCCCATTATTTCTACTCCCTAATTTCAACTAGCATGTCCCTGACTCTCATTTGTTCTCTGATCCACTCTGCACAGTTCCTCTTCCTTAATGTCACATTAGAAGGAATTTTCTAATTAAAAAAAGTTTCTGTGAAATCCCAAACTTTCTATGTTTTCCCTGATTATTTCAGTTCAAGTTCCCCGACGAGTGAAAAGGCTCAAAAATGTAGCTGCTGACGATAATGACCATAGACAAATGATCCACAACGAAAACCTATTTATTAATCATATTCCACCATTTACAACAGTGAAAAGGCTGTCATTAGTGTTAATGGCCGTTAAGAACATCAAAAGTTTACTCAAATTTAAAAGCGCACTGATGAAACCCTCAGAGCACACAAGCCACCTACTCCGCAAATACCCAAGCCAGTCCGATCCAATATGGCTGTACACGTTTGGCAGCACAGCTCACCGATTGCTCCTGCACTGGCCGCCACTTTCATGGCTATTTTTGCTTTTTGTCGCGTACAACTCCGACGCAGCAATTCCGCATATTTTATTGAGTATCTGCCTCAGGTGCGCATCGGTTCTTCTATTGTGGCAGATCAGCGATACACTGGTGCCAAATAGCTCGCGCCTCACCTAGCGGCGGCTTGCGCACTGGAAACAAAAAAACAAAAAGTCTGCATGAACAAATAACATAATTACTGTGTGCCAATTTAAATGAAAATGCACTGTAGAATATATTGTGCCATTTTCCCTGACTTGGCGAAATTTTTGCTGGTTTCTTTGATTTCACCGATATTTCCCGGCGCATAAAATTTCCCTGATAATTCCCGATTTTTCCGGTTGCCAGACACCTTGTTTGTATTGGTATGCATGGTTGCGCTTAGACTGATGATAATGAGCAATCAGCTCATTATTAAAAAGGAGAAGTTTTTTTTTTTTTTTCAAGACGAGCCAAATCCAGAGCCCAAAATGAAGTCACGTTTCTTCATTATGGAGACCTCATCCACAGACCTTGCTTTCGCAAAATCTGGAAGAATTAAAGGCATCCGATAAAATCCTGAAATCCTAAATGCAAATTCGATCTCAAATCAAAAGTGCACCAGGTCCAGCTCATGCACGGATCAAAATGAGGCAAATCCACTCATGAGAGCCTTCCCCAAAAAGCTTAGCCTTATAGGTCAGACTGCTTTGAGCATTAGTATTTAATTTATTCCGGCAGCAATGCTATCTCCTCATCAACTGCCAATGATATTACGACATCGGCAGAAGATCTCACCTGAGAAGATGACAATAATGATGACTATGTGAGCCCTGCTAGGTAAGAAACAATGATGTGTCTCTGCTAGCGGACATTAAAGGGGTATGGACTGCAAATTTTTGTTGCGTGTTCTGCCCTTAGAATAACGCACATGACATTAAAAAACACGAGCATCTTTGTGGATTGGGCAGAAAAGCTATAAATAATACATAACTAAATTTTTTTCTTGTGCAGTTTCAATTAGTCATAAACACCGAGCGGCGCCTGTGATATCACAAACTTGTTGAGTTTACCCAACACACACAAAAACTGTAGCACGGTCGCTACCTTATTCTTTTTGATTTGCTACAACCCTGATGTAAAAATGTAAAAAAGCCTGTGCAAGAGATAGGATTGAAAAAAAAGATATATAAACTGCGATTACATGGCAGTTTCTTTCATGCTTCAGAAGACTGGAGCTTATCTTTAACATCACAACCATTAAAACCGACACCAGAACTTCCAGAGAAAAAAAATCAAATATATATTGTTTAGCAGGTATGGCTCAATTTCATTTCGTGCATCATGTGGACTACTGTTGCGCACACTGTTCTAAAGAAAAAAAGCATCTGAAATTTTTGGTGCGCCTCTACTCCTTTAAACCGTTAAGTTGGGTAAGCTCATCACCATAATCAGCCTCACTACATCCACAGCAGGGTAAAACCCTGACCCAATTCCTCCAATTATGTCATGCTCATTACCATCCTGATTTCTCTTGTCTATTGCACAAATATTTTCACAGCTCCTCAGCTACATTAACTATGCTATTCATACTGGTAATGGCATTATCCTCGTTGTCACTTAGTGCATACATCTAGTATAACTTCTGAGAGTGCCTAGCTTTTTTGACTGCTTACAGCTATCTGTTGTTTGTTGTCTAAACCATGGCTCATTTTTTTTACATTACATTTCACTTTGACAACCTTACACTTACTTCAATAGCTTTGCTGGTTCTACACTGGCTGCTCAATTAGAGATCTTCAGAATGAGAAGTTCCTTAAACAGATATCTGGTCTCTGGAGACAAATCATCAGTATCCTAAATAACAGTTCTACTGCCTGCTTTAACTGGGCGTCCCGTAATATCTGTGAGGTAATCATACACAGCTTGAACACTAAGTCTGTCAATCATGGTAAAAACTGAACATCTGTTTTGCAGCGAGATCCTGAATTCCGCCACATTCCTTCCTAGTACTAACTCGTTGAAGGGCTTCTTCATTGTCTTTTGTTTTTTAATTCTTGCTTCAAGTCTAGTCCTATTTGTGACCTTACGCTTTAATGGTCTCTACATCACACTTTGTGTACCCCCTCTCCAGCAGGATACAACAGTGAACATATTATACAGCCTATTTTATAATATTCAGCCACACCATTTGGCTCCTCCATATTCACCTTGGATTATTAATATTTTGGGAGAAATTCCAGACACCATAAAATACTTTCTACGACTAACTTCCCCCCGTTATTTCTAGAAATTATGCTTTAATTATCCACTGCATAGTCTCCAGCCCGCTCCTTGTCTACCGTGGGGGATGCCGGTCGGCACAGTGTACCATGTGCCGACCATATGCCATATGCTACCACTTAGTCAAACGTGCTCGTGTACTTCAGACAGAACTACTTGTAGTCGGAAGTGCTCAAAGTGCCAGTACACCAGGCAGAACCATTCACAGTCACAAGTGCTAGCACCCACCTGCTTCTCCCTGCATTCTGTAGGACCTTACCTGGCTCCAAGGTGACCTCAGAGCTTGGATCAAACTTCTCTGGGTTTACCAAGATACTTTGTTGGGCGAGTTGGTACTTATTCATTATGATTATAAACAGCACGAACACGAAGACAAAGGACAAGATACAAGAAAGCCACAGTACAAGCGCTGACTCACAACTATGCCTAAGCCCTTTACTCCAAGGCCCAGAAAAGACAAACAAACAAGGTTAGGATTTTGTATCGCCACAAAGAGAAGATGACGAGAGAGATAGTGGAATCATTTTATTTCAATGGACAATAAGTGTGTCAGCAAGACTTCTCTTGCTCTTTCAAGCAAAGAGGTGTCTTTTTTAAGTGATTTTTTGTGCAGGAAGTGAACCCAGGGGTTGTTTCACGTGACTGTTTCGTTTTCTTCATGTTTGTTTTTTCTAGGACTTGGAGTAAACGGCTTAGGCATAGTTGTGAGTCAGCGCTTGTACTGTGACTTTCTTGTATCTTGTCCTTTGTCTTCGTGTTCGCGCTGTTTATAATCATAATGAATTCTCTGGGTTTGCAACGCTTTTCTTCAAGCTGCCGTGGCCTGTAAACAGAGAACCACAACAATGAAGAATGCAAAGCAGTGACAAGGCAAGTGGAGAAGGCAATGTTAATCACTGTGCCAAGCAGAGCTAGAGAAGTAAGCACCCTGGTATTAATGCAATTTATTTCCAGCATGTGTTTGTATAAAATCTTCACTGCCTCCTCAGGGTGGCTGAAACAGGAAGTAAAGAATAACTGCCACATGCATCAGTTTCCGCTAAAACTTCCGTCTTTTAAGAAATGGACACAAAGGAAAAAAGAATTAACAGTCTAATCCATGCTACACTTAGATTTATTCCATTGCAAGAATGAACTGGTGCTGATCAATGCTCTGTTGCCGTAAACAAAGTATAATTTTTCACAAACTTACTTTTAATCACACGTGTGCTCTGTGCTGTTACACAGGACAACCAGTAATGGGATGTGATAAAAGCAAACATAAAAAAAAGAAGAAAAAAAAAAAAGGTCAGTGTAAGGGTAGCATTCAAACTTTCCATAGCCCCATGTGGGAGTAGTCTTTAAAATGCACACACATAGAGCTTCCAAATGCTACCCACAGATGGTGCCCGAAGTCGTGGGTTATCATCATTATTATATTTTCCCCCTGCTGCGAACTTTTGCAATCTATACCGGCATCAGTATCGCCAGCCCCGGCCACTCCGGCTTTGTTTTGCAACTGTCAAAGGCACCTGACATGAGTAGTGGTAGTGTGGTTATCATGGTCGCATGCTGAAGATGCGTGCTGCATGGTTCAACCCCTGGCATGCTGCAATCCCTGGACATCAGACTCAATTGGCCTTTTAAGGTTGAATTCCAAGGCAGCACTCAGAATGGATGGCAAACAGTAATCACAACGAGATGCCAACCGGGTGACTCAAGAGGGCACTGTTCGCAGCTGTACTTGGCTGGATTTTGTCTGTGTGGAACTCCAGGGTATATGAGCATTGTATCCCATAGTTTCAAGGTGACCAGGATTGCAAACAGTTTAGACAGGATTGAATAAGACTACTTGTGGGGTGAACGTGCACAAGAGCACAGCATCAACTCCGAGTTGGAAGACTCCGCGAGCGAAGACTGAATAGTAAATATTAAAGGCCGCACATTCACTGACTGGTTGGTTTTTATTTGGAAGTTTCTTTTTTCTTCACCCCGAAAATTCGACCCCCAAAATTGGACCTTGAACCTGGAAAAAAAGTGCGGCCCTTACATGCATTTATACGGTAACATACATAAGAGTGTATCTGGTAAGTAATTAACAACCAAAAGTGACGAAAATGTGTTTCGTGCTTGCAACATTTTTACCAGCGGAAAGTGCGCACTTTCCAACATGTGGAAAGTATGCACCACCTTGGTCCCCAAATTGCTGATTGAGATGCACAAGAAGAACCGAATCATGATTGGGAGCTAACTACTTTATCTGAATCTAGAAATTAAACCTTATTTATTGGAAAGTTTCAATAGTGGTGACGAAAGATGACTATTCGAGTACCACACTGACGCGAAGTGCCAAAGTTCCAAATGACGCCATGCGATGATAAATATGCATGGCAGCCAAGTGCTGCAAGACTGCTCACGCTGCGCTCCACTTCTTGCCTCGTGCTGCGGAGTGCTGCGAATGTTCGCCCGTATTTTCCCCTTCCCTATTTCTCGTTGCACTTTTGCTTTCCTTTACTTTCTGAACTGACCTCGTCGCCTTCTTTCCATATTTGTAGACAGCCTCCCTTTTTTTTTTTCCTATGTGCTGCATGCTTTCTCTCATGGCTTCAAGGCATACATAAAGTTGGCTTCTGAATGCTGATTAGCCTAGTGGTAAAGCCATTTGTTCTCGGAAGAAAAAAAAAAAGAATCTGCGTAGGGTGCGGGCGGTGATGTCATTTCGAGGTAAGTCGTCCCCGCGACCAGACGCATTTTACTATAACCGATTTTTACCAAACATGTCTTTACTATAAAGGGGGAAAGATGTACAGTCATCTATGGAAGATGAACCGGGAATTTGGTTTTACTTTACTACATCCAAGTTTTTACTATATCAGAGTATACTACAGCGGGATTCTACTTATTACAAATTTAGGAAAAGTGAGAAAAGGTGATTCCATTCAGGTAGAACTCAATAATGGCATTAAGCTGTGCTGGAAGCAGTGACTTGTAAGTGAAAACGGAAGACAGTGCGAAGTGAACCGCGCTTCTGGCACAGGCAGAGGGGGAAATGACTGCGTAGAAAATGATGGGATACTATGTTGCATCTTGGTTGCAAACCTCGCTGTACTAAGCCTGTTGCCAGAATTTCTCATCATGCAGAGTTTTGGGACAATGCAAATTTATACTGAGCGAAAGCTTGCTAACCGAATTTATTACGTCAGCGCCTCACACAAAAGCGACAACATGAGGTAGAATGTGATATGAGACATAAGTTTTTGCATTTGATGATTACTTAAACGGGTATAATTTTACATCTCAAACTCTGTAGCTTCTAGAGGATGGGCACGCAGTGTAAACTCACATGATTAATCAAACAAATCTGCTGAGGGAAAAATCTGGCTGCAGCCCATAAAAACTTTGCACTTCGTGCAAAGAGTGTCTTCAAAATTGGCACAGGAGTGTGTTTTAACTTTTACATTCAGCTGCATGGCAGGAAATATAACTGCGCTAATGCAAAAACGTCTATAAAACTGCCACTCAAAGAGAACTAGCCCTGTAAAGCCAAGCAGAGCGCATAGTATTTTGCTAATTTCACATGTCAGTCCAGCATCTCCTCATTTTACTTCTTTCAAGCTCTCAGCTGCCATTCAGGCAAAACTTCAGTAGGCATCTGAGTAACAAACAAAACAAGACATACTAACCAGTGGGAACAACCACAGTTTTACTGCCTACCCACCACGATAGTATCTATAGGGCTGCTGGACCTCGTTGATCCATTGTGTGGAACCTTGGGGCGTCCTCGCACATCGCATAGGCAGTTCCTCCTGCATCCCTTCAACTAAATCTACACAGAAAAGGGTCGCTTCAGTGGTGAAAACAAGTTCCCAGCCCTTCACTTCTGAGGAACGAACCTTCCTGATGTTGCGCAATGCACAGACCATTGACACCCAATTAAAAAGAAGAAAAAAAAATCTACGGAGCTGTCATTTTTTTGTAGCCGCCATTATTTAGACAGGAATAGTTTTATTTTAAGAACCTGCTTCTTTTTAAGTTCAATAAGTGCAGATATGAGAGCGTTCAGATGTTGTGTTGCTAAGTAATGATCCTGATTAGTTGCTAATGGTAAGCCTCTTTAGCAGTGCAAATTAGTACGACTAAGTTGCAGCGTTACTTAAAGCTAAACAGTAGTGCTACTTTTAGGAAGGTTGCTTATTATTGCTAATTAGCGGCCTTAATTTTAACTAAGTGCTGTTTTATTGTAATGTGTGGCTGCTGTGACCTTTGGTACCCTAAATCAGTGTGAAAAAACAAAAACAAAAATACCGCATCGGTACGCTGTGACATTTAAAAAAATAAATATCACAAAAACAAAAAAAAACAAAAAAAAAACAAGCAAACCAATTATTCTGCAAAATTATACACATGATTGCACAAAACAGTAAAATACAATTCGAAGAATGTTCATATATAAAACTGAACAAGTAAGAAACAACTGACCCATAAAACAACATCAGAAAGGTGTATGTAGGTACACAAATTCCACATGAAACAATGTAGTGAATCGAAATGACTTCTTACATGGGACATAAATCACACAAATTTACACTGGTCAGCTACGGCAAACAAACAAAATAAAAGATGCAAATTTCTATTAAAAACTAGAAATCAAACCTGGAAAAAAGAAAAAAGTGTAGGTTGGGGAAAGCAGTAAAGCAGCAAAAAGTAATGACAGCAGTAAGATTATTGCTTCCGCAGAAAAAATGCACTCGATGTGAACTTTTCATAATTGGGTTAGAGCAAATATGCCCCAGTGTTTAAAAAAGGGGCAAATGAAAAAGACTGACACCACAAAAATTCGTCCCAGGCTTTCATACAAAACATATTCCACTTGAAATGATAAGACCACACAGGAGAGGCAGGTCAACCTAAAATAAGTGTCGAGCGTGAACTGAACATAGTTTGAAGACAAAAAAATTGGGAATTCATGCAATATCAGCATACATAAGCAGTGTACATGTACAGGTGTTTAACATTTATTGACACAGGCAGGTCATCGGGGACTCAGCATAATGCACAGAGTCACACACAGGGTGTGTAAAAAGGGTCACCAAGAAAGTCTCAAAAAGAGTACTCACATTGGCTAGGAGAGGTGCCAAGCTGACTCATTTCTGAATGTGTGATGCATTAAATCATGGCGTCAACTGCAACTGCTTCACACTCCCAAGAAAAATTAAAAAATAAAAGCATGTCCACTGGCAAGACCGAGAGCTTTCACTGGACGTCCTTTACAGTTCTCAACCAACCTTTTTTTAAGTTTCTAATTTGGGCCAAACATGAATTTTGTGCATGCTTCAAGAAAGTATTTGAACCACAGCAAGACCAATTCTAAACTGAATATTTTTACGAATGCACAGAATGTCCGAAGTATCTATAGCGCCAACAGTTTCTTTCATATATTCACACACCAGCCAATGAAAACATCGTAGTGGATACAAAAATGTCTCATGCATAGATATTCTGTTTGTGCCAAAAATTAGTGGTGGTATCGCTCAACTCCACAAAAGAAAAAAAATTTACAGAAGTATGCACGCATGGCTATGCATCAGCAAGAAATTCGTCATGACAATGACGAGTTGTCCCTTTTTCTGTACTAACATGAAGAAAGAGAGAAAGAGAAAGAAATGGGGTGGGTGCAGCCTCAGAAATGGTAGTGACCAGCGAAGAAACATGGTACCTGCCTCCAGAAGGCCGGCACCAAGTCATCATCGGCTAGGTGGAGCAGTTTCAGGCACACTCCGAACAAGGTAAGAGAGTGGGACGACAAAATGTTAAGGCATACAGCTTTCAACCATTAAAGTCTATGCGACATACGCTAGGAAATGACACTTGTTCACGAGCAAATACAGGGTCATTAATGTTATCCCCAGGCATAGGAAGAGGAAAAGATATGAGCTGTTTATCAGTCACCAGCCGAATTATGCAAACTGCTGGGTGAAGGTTGTGGGGAACAATCTCCCATCGTCCCCTTTAAAGTCGGCTTTCCCCCGCGGTAGTTGCTCTAGCTATCGCGGAATGGCGCCAACATTGGTGGTTAACATTAACTATCAAGAGATGGCGCCAGCGCCGCGGCAGCACAAGCGCCACCCCCGAGCTTGTCAGCGCGCACGCGGACAAAGCCAACTCCTCGCTCTTCGGCATCGGGACGTGGACGCGAGCGGACGGCTCCTCGCGGCACTCTGCAGTTACAGGCGAGGTGAAGCCTCGCGAGACTTATCCCGCTTGCCCGTCTTGTCCCCGGCCTCGGAGTTTATTCCCTGCCCTAGCGTGGCGAACACTCGCCCGTTACCCTGCTAGTGAGTCAGACGACCTGTATTCATTAGTGTGTTTTATTGCTAGCTGGCGTTGTTGTTATTGCAGCAATAAATGCCTGTTTGTTGTCAGCACGTGTTGTTCCTTTGTTCCCACGAGCACGGCCCACAGTGGTCAGCGTGCGCTCGGTAGCGCACGCGATCATTGGGTGAGGTCGGTGGTTGTGACAGTCAGCCTCGATTAAGCGGGAAAAACGTATTTATCCCGCTTTTAAAACCCCACAAGGTTTTTCCGATACCCCTCCATTTAGTCTGGTCCTGTGCCACAGTTCACCCCACCAAATTTCCTAACCTCATCCGCTCCCTTAACTTTCTGCCGCCCCCTGCTACGCTTTCCTTCTCTTGGAGTCCAGTTTGTTACCATAAGCAACCATTGGTTATCCTCTCTTCGCACTACATGCCCTGCACATGCCAATTTCTTCTTCTTGATTTCCACTAGAATACCATGTGTATTGGAAAACAAATTCAGGCAGACAGTATGCAAAGGGAAACAACACCTCCTAGTGGACCATTGGAAGTTAAAGAAAGAAAGTTGATGTAGGAAGTCTCCTATTCTAGAGGCCATGGCTAGCTTATAACAGGGATAATTGGCGAGGGCTGGGACAGTAAAGCAGCAGAAGTAATAAAGCTGCGAATGACGATAACAATGTTAAACACTGTGCCCTCATAGCTGACCTGACAAGAGGTCGTACAACTTCACATGCAGTTAGCATATCAGCAGTGCAGGAGATTAGGTGTGTGGTTCTTCAAGCATAAAAGAAAGCGTGTGAAAAACACAAACCATGAAAGCTTCGGTACCAGTGATTTCAACAAACGAAAATGCTTCTTGGCTATGCCTAAAGTTATCTGGTCTCGGCATTCACAAAAAACCTGTCTTCCTGAAAACCACCAGAAAAGAATAGAGGACATGGTCGTCTCTAAAAGAAAGGTATACAACATTTGAAAACCAAACTGACATGCTTTAAGCTATAGTATGCCTGTGCTGGCAGACATCACACTTAAGCTGATCGATAACATAATTTCATAATCCTAAGCAAGCTCCTAAATTCGGAAAAAAAAAGAATTTGCATGTCAATCTTTTTGCGAGAAAGAGCACATAGTCAAGCCTGCCAGCACAGTTGCTCACTCAGTCGTAGAGCCAGAGTTGTCAAAGTCTCAACATAGCGTAGTGTCCGCGGCGCGATCTCCGGCTTCTTGTGTTGCCGCATTTCGACTCTACAGGACAGCTTTTAGCATTAAACACCAAAAGCCGGCCAAAAGCAACCCTAACTACTTTATCAGCAAGTTTATCACGTGGACCTGGAATCAACGGCCACTTACATGAAAGATAATATCAACATGAAAGCCACAGAGTTGGTGATGAGACAAGTCCAGAACATTAGTACAAATGTCAAAAACAAAGTTGTTTATTTGTCCCAAAGCAACAAGCATAAAAAGGTATTTGGACAGGAATTAAAAGCAGCTCTTTGAGTATGCTAAGGTTAAGGGAAAACAAAAACATATCCTCATAAATAATTGCTGAACGTCTCTCTGTTACAGCTGGAACTTTCCAAAGGGCACAAGTCCTCTCACTGAAACAATTTTCAGTATGCCACTCTATCATCTATTGCAATACACCAGAGATGACCAGAGGGTTGAATTCACCACACAAAGGCAGGTAATGCTGACCCCGCCCCTAAAAACCAGCCTTCAAAAGCGAAAACACACTGCATGCAGGATCCCAGTGGAATGATAGAGAGACATTGAATTGGGTATTTATTCTAACACTTCCAACACTTCCTATAGGTAAACATGAGTAAAAAAAAAGAAAAGACAAAACAAAGAAATGTCAAAGAATAAGAAAAAAAAATGAATAAGTGCTTCCCAGCTTCTCTCGTGGCTAGTGAAAACGTTCTATATAGAGTTGTGCTACTTTTCTCTCAGTTAATGCGTTCCCATAGTGCAATAGTTTAAAGGGGGTGAAGCATCAGGAAACGCAGGAAAAGTGATTCCGGTTTACCATCTAAACTTGCGTGAAGATAAAGTGCCAGTAAATGCCTTTATACCTCACTCAACAGTAACACCTCTCAACATAGGGTAGTTTGGATCGTATGTTTTCCCGGATGATTTTTTTTTTTGCATGCATTCTTAACACAAAAAAAAACCTCATCAACAAGGTACAGGTACAACGAGAGTCAAGCGTAGTATGCCTCCTCCCGATGGTAGTCCCTACTTTGCTACCCTACACATAAGATGTGTACTGGGAAGGGGAAGCTGGGCTAGTGTGGGTTCAGCGATATTTCGGAAAATACTTTTTACCACAACATCCCTGGTTTCATCAAAGCTGTGCATTGAAGATGCACTTTTAAGGGCTCAGAACCATGCTGTTGACTTATCGTGCACAGCCTGTAACAGTAATCATGAAAAGATAGCTCTTCCATTTCAGGCTGCTGATAACAGGCACCCTAGGGAAAGTATAGTGTAGTTGCAACTAGTGGGTGCCAATGTAATGGTGCTAATCCTGAACCACTACCAAGAATATATATTGCAATGAAATGCACACGAAATACTACACCGGTATAACTAATATAATTAATTAATAACAAACCAGCAAAAACTACAACAAAACATTTAACACAATATTAATTAATAGGAGTTCATGAGAAACAACATACAAAAGTATAGAGAGCAAAGGAAACAAATAAGTCTTCTACAAAGGCAAGACCAACCGCAATATGTGGCCCGCTCATCTGTGCCGTCCTTAGACCAAGTGTCCTCCAGTGGCAATTTCATGGATCTTTTGAGCAGACCGAAGGCTTGTGACCATTCGCAAGGACCCAAGACTGCTCCATAGAAGGAATTTTATTTGAGCTGCTTAAACTGCATAAAAATAATGTTTGTGATCCAGAATCGTATGCTCTGCATTCTAAGAATCAAACACATTGTTGAAAATGAATGGCCGAAGATGTTTCCAAGGAGAAACAGTAAATATGTCAACAGTGAGTTTAAAAAACAGCATCTGAAATATTGGAGCGAAGAGTGTTTTTTCCTTTTCCTCTCTTGACGTTCTTAATTAGAACTTTCCTTTAATAATGCCTTTATGCTACTTCTCCACCAGAGTAAGGCGCAATAAAATAAAAGATAGGTGCATTTAATATCACCTGACACTGTGCCTGTTAATTATAGCAATCTGATCTAGACTAACTACTATATATTTACCTGAACTCGGAGCCACAGTAGACTAGCAAGAACAAAGACTACGGTTCTTGAAAAAGACAGATGCTAGCAAAACAAGTGCGGAAAATTCTGGGAAAGTTTTAGGGATCACTTGGGAACGCTAAAACATTAGCGAATTTGAATTAATAAGCGTTTGGTCAATTCAGTATGACTGATTTAAGATTAATTATTTCTATTACTTAATTATTCCACTTAATAATGCACCAGATTAATTCCCTTATTAGTATCATTTGGAATTGGCAAAATTCAATCAATGCTAATGGCTAATTAATTCTAATTATAATGAATTGTGATCATTTATTTCAATTATCACCAATTGTTATAAATTATCAATTGTGTTACCAATAAGTGCTTTGTTACTTATTTCCAACTATGAGTAAGTGTACTATCGAATTCAGTTCAGAAATTATTAACTATAACTTTTCAACTGATTACCTAAATAGTTATATTATCACACTGTTGCCGATTTTTTTTCTATTGACATTGCTTCTGTTGACACTTGGGGCCACTCTCTATGGACTCCTCTGGCAGGCTTTGTGGCTGAGACACTTAATACTTTCGCTTTAAAAACTGCTATTTACAGAGGACTGTGCAAGTTCTTGCTCTTTAATGCAAAGGCTGGCACTAAGCAATAGTACTAGCTAGGTGATATAGTTTACAAACACCGGTATATAGGCATAAACATACATCACAGGGATCGACACACATTCAGAATGCTAAAGCCTGCATGGACTGTTCGTTCAAAGCCTGCGCTACCACGCAAACACATAACAGAGTATTGAAAAGCAGTTACACGTCAATTCCAAGACCATAGAGCACTGGTCCTGTTACATTATTTGATTCTTAACAGTTACCATATTATGATGCACAGTTCAGTTGCTTCACTGGTTTCCAACGAGGATGTGTATTCCAATGTTCTGTATTTCTTACTCAGAAGCGTAGTACAATGAGATGGAACGCATTCACCTGATGATAGCTTCCATAGTCGATGCCGATATAGGCACGCTAATTCACCGGCTCTGCGGCTCTCCTTGTGAAGTTGTGGAACCATCTTCGGGAGGGTTTTCTGTGCTCGTCCCAGCGTTGCCATCTGGAGGAAGGGAACAGACTCTTTCTTAGCCAGTGCGCTCATGCAGAATAGCTTGCATGAAAAATGTCTGACAGTATTTTTAACATTTAAGCAGAGATTCAACAGGCTTCAACAGTCCCTGTGCATAAACATGATGCAGGTATTTGAGAAATGTGATCCCACTAACACACCACTGTATATCCAGGACCACCGATAATGAAGTGATTACCATGCCGATAGTAATGGACAAGTTGGCATCTGACCAGATTAGTTCCACCTGAAAGGACAGAGCTGACGTTTAAAAGTGGGCCTCCAGAACAGCTTGCCGAGAAAGCCATTTCTGGATCCCTCCTAGCAAAGCAAACAGGTGCAGTGGGTAGTATACCTTTACACAGGGACAAGCAAAAAACATAAAAACACCGAATTATGGCTGTACGTTCTTAGTCTATGGGCACGATGTTAGTAGACACCCATCACCCCGTATCACGAGAAAATTTTTTTAACGCGATTTCTTCTTATGCTTCTCTGGTTTCAAAAACAAGTCTGTGGTTATGACGACTTGGACCAAACATATGGGCAATCGAAAATGGTGCTCCTCCTCTTCCCCCTCATGTCAACCGAAGCCGGCGCAGAAGAAAAGTCTCGACGGCACCGCACAACTCCCCGTCCTGCCCGCGTAACATGGGAGCGTCCGATAAGCAGGCGCGCCCAGCAAGCCGATGTGACGTCCCATGGGAGGTTTGCACGAGGTGCACATGGGGATGTGTTGCCCTAATTGGCTGTGAGTGGTCACCTTATTAGCAAATTATACGCTTTATGCGAAACTTTCAAAATTTCACTCCAATACTCCCGAAGGCCACCTCTAATGATTTCTTGCATTAGTATACATATATATATTATGGTGAGGCTACTAAAAAAAAATATATAAAATAATATGCCTCTGCCCGTGCCAAACTCGGATAATTAGGATTTTGGTTATATCGAACTCACGGAATATACCCTTGAAAATCCTATGTAAAAGTATAGGAAAGCTGCGTCATATATCGAACTCAATTTCACCGGTCGTGCGATATATCGAACTCCGCGCCACGCATTGGACAGTGCGCCTTCCCCAAAGGCTATCGCATCACCCTTGGTCGTTTGCCGCATGATGTTTTCAAGCCACGCAAGGAAGGAATAAGAGGGCACAGTTCGGCGATGGTTGGTCTAGGATAGCGTGGCGCCCTTCCCCAAAGGCACGCGCATCTACGGTGATCACTGCTGCGTGCCAGCATGTGATGTTTGCTAGCCATGTGCATGAAGGAACAAGAGGGAACCAATGTAGAATTAGCGGTGAGGGGGAAGGCAGAAGAGTTCAGGATCTCGCTACAGAATAGGTTTCCAGCTCTAACTGAGGATGGTGACATTACCCTAGAGGCAAGGAACAATAATTTCAGAGATATCATTACTGAGTGCGCGGTAGAAGTAGGCGGTAGGATAGTTAGAGAGGATACTGGTAAGCTGTCTAAGGAGATGAAACATTTAAGAAACGCCAGAGTATGAAAGCTTCCAATCCAACAGACCAGATCGAATTGGCCGAGATATCAAAGCTAATCAATAAGCGCAAGGTGGCCGATCTAAGGAAGTATAACATGGAGAAAATTGAGCATGCTGTAAAGAACGGGAGAAGCCTTAAAGCGGTATAGAAGAAATTGGGCATAGGCAAAAACCAGATGCATGCGATAAGGGACAAGGAGGGCAACGTCATCACTAATATGGAAAAGATAGTCAAAGTAGCCGAAGAGTTCTATGCACATCTCTACAGTAGCCAAAGTAGTCAGGACCGTAATGAGATTGGCGGTAGGGAAAAACAGTCAGACGTTCTACCAGTGACGAAGGACAAGGTCAAGAAAGCACTAGAAACTATGAAAAGGGGGAAATCAGCTGGAGAGGATCAGATAACTACAGATTTGCTGAAGGACGGGGGGAATATCGTGCTAGAAAAACTGGCCACCCTGTATACGCAGTGCCTGGTGTCATCGACGGTACCGGAACCATGGAAGAATGCAAACATTATCCTCATTCACAAGAAAGGGGACTCTAAGGACCTTAAAAATTACAGACCAATCAGCTTACTGTCTGTTACGTATAAGGTATTTACTAAGGTAATCGCTAATAGAATCAGGACAACCTTAGACTGCAATCAAGCAAAGGATCAAGCAGGGTTCGGAAACGGTACTCTACTATCGATCATATCCATACCATCAATCAGGTGATAGAAAAATGCTTCGAATATAACCAGCCCTTATACATAGCATTCACTGATTACGAAAAAGCATTTGACTCAGTTGAAACCTCAGCAGTGATGCAGGCATTGCGAAATCAGGGGGTAGACGAGCCGTACGTGAAAGTGCTGGAAGATATATATAGTGGCTGCACAGCAACCATAGTTCTGCATAAAGAAAGTAACAAAATTCCCATAAAGAAAGGTGTTAGGCAAGGAGACACAATCTTTCCAGTACTATTCACAGCTTGTTTAGAGGAAGTATTCAGAGACTTGGAATGGGAGCAGTTAGGGATAAGGGTAGATGGAGAATACCTCAGTAATCTGCGATTTGCTGATGACATTGCCTTGCTAAGCAACTCGGGGGATGAACTGCAAATAATGATTGATGACCTAGACAGGAAAAGTAAAAAGGTAGGCTTGAAAATCAACATGCAGAAGACTAAGGTAATGTTCAACAGCCTCGGGAAGGAACAGCAGTTTACATTAGGTAGCGAAATACTGGAAGTAGTAGGCGAATATGTCTACTTAGGGCAGGTAGTAACCGCAGATCCGGACCACGAAAAGGAAATAATAAGAAGAATACGATTGGGATGGAGCGCATTTCACAAGCACTCGCAGATTATGACTAGCAGCTTACCGGTATCGCTCAAGAGGAAAGTATACAACAGTTGCATCTGTATACATCAGTTGCATCTTGCCTGTACTCACCTATGGGGCTGAAACGTGGAGGCTAACCAAGAGAGCTCTACTTGAGTTGAGGACAACCCAGAGGGCTATGCAACAAAAAATGGTAGGGGTAACATTAAGAGATAGAATGCGTGCAGAGTGGGTCAGAGAAATAACTGAAGTTACCGACATTCTAGTAGAAATTAAGAAGAAGAAATGGACATGGGCAGGACATGTAGTGTGAAGAGAGGATAGCTGATGGTCGCTGAGGGTAACAAACTGGATTCCAAGGGAAGGAAAGCGTAGCAGGGGGCGGCAGAAAGTTAGGTGGGCGGATGAGATTAAGAAGTTCGCAGGGGTCAAGTGGATGCAGCTAGCACAGAACCGGGTTAAGTGGAGAGATATGGGAGAGGCCTTCGCCCTGCAGTGGGTATAATCAGGCTGATGATGGTGATGATTGTAGCTGTGGTGTTCGGGAGAGGAAAAACACAATAGAGCGAAGTGCAAGAGTGTGCACACTCTTCTGCCGAGCTTTACCGCTCCTCTTCCTCTCTCTCTCTCCCGGTCTTCGCAGCAGCATGCACTATGCATACGCGGACAAGCGTGGCAGACGCTTTCTCTAGTATGAGTTGTGAATGCTCTGCACGCGGCGGCTGACATGCGATGCATGTCTCGTGCCGTTCGTAAGCTATGGCGGTTGCGGACGCTAGTGAGCGGCAGTTCTTTTTTTTTTTGCTGGAGTCGTTAATCATTACTGTCGAGCTGAACGTGCGGCGTGGCGTATGCTATGATGGCTGCAGATGTTATGAAATAGCAATTTATTTTTCTTTTGCGAGCGTCGTCCTTACTTGTCATGCTGAACGTGCGGCGCAGAGTACGGTATGGCGCCTGCGGACGTTAAGAAGTGGCAGCTTTTTTCTTTTTTTCTGAGGTAGTCTTCCATTCTTACATCTATGAATCAACAAAATTATGTGGTCAGCTGTGATCATGGCACCGACTTTTAGCGTTGCTCACTTCAAATGGCATTTGCAGCTATCATGCTTTCCAATGATTTTGTGGCAGTAGACTACGCCTGCCCCAAGCGCGGCGTGATAAATCGAACTAGGCTTGTGCAATCAAGCCATCATGGGCACTCTGCCAAGCTCACTCCCTGCCACCGCAGGATTTATCAGAAGTATAGTCAAAAGATAAACACCCTGTGATGTTATCGCTGAGTAGCATCTTGGCGCACTGCCAATAAATGAGCCGTGGATGCGACGGTCGAAATGGAGGGATGCACTACAGAACGCTTCTTTTCTTTTCTTTTTTCAAATTCACGGGGGCAAAAGTGAGAGTGGGCTGACTACGTGACAAATACAGTATAATTTTTCACGATCGCAAGTGGCGTCTCAAGCCGATTTCTGTATATCGGATTATCGATATATCGAACTATGTCACGATCCCTTTCGAGTTCGATATATCCGGGTTTGACTATATTACTGCAAGTAGCATTTCAAGGGACGTTAAGTAATGATGAGGAAGGAGCTCATTAATGACTTTTTTATACCAGAGTCTTGCATTTGTCCAGGTCTTTTGTCTCTCTCCTACAAGATGATTTTTGCCACCTGTCAAACATGGCAGGTGGCTGTGGCTCTTCCATCAATTAAACCCCTGAGGGCAACACCTGTTGCTCTGAGGCTTCATCCCCAGACATGATGGAAGAAACTCAATTTTAATGAGCAATCCATAAGTACAATCCCTTTGCATCACTTGAAAGAATAAAATGCCCAACCGAAAATTCGGTGGTATTACTTCTTCAAGAGAGATCTCAAAAGGGCAAACAGATGCAGTTTTTTTCAACAGTGAGGCCTTTGTGCATGCATTTTCCACATCACCTAAATGCATGAAAAAGCAATGTAGGCTACAGAGAGTAATTTCCGTCACCACCAGTCATCTATGTCCACTGTAAGGAAAGGCTTAAGTGCTCTCCAGTTATGCCTCCCCAGTGTGAGCTGAGGCCATGCTCTAGCCATAAACTAGTTCTTTAACCTGCACCATCACTCTCAGTCGGCAAAGCTACTCATGTACTACCACACTCCTTTCCGAGGCATTCTGCACTTTCCCCAATCTATCTTTAACTCCCATCGACAAACTCAATCCCAGTGACAATGCAGTACACTTCAACATTTCAGCAGGGCTGGAATGCACTGCAGGCAGCCAAAGCAAATAAATCCTCAAATCAAAGCAACATGGATCGGTAGACCTGTGAAACATGTCACAAGCACAGCAAGAATTTGAGACACTGTATAACCCAATGAACCAGAGCCAAGACTAGTGCATAACCAGAAAGAGCGAAGAAAGAGCAAAACAAAAAGCTGTGGCCAGAGCAGTATCAATATCATCCTGTCAAATAAAAAGTTAACAGGAACGAAAACACTTCCAACAGGGATAACAGGAATAAAAATTAGTAGCTAGGACAATGAACGTCGGACAGTTTCGTTTTGTGCTCAGAATATCATCGAGATAACCTTAAGTGACTTCTGACCATGTAGGATTGACACGTTATATCTCTGAAAAAAAAAGTCCCTTTTCATCGATCAAAACTAACATACACAGAAAAAAAAATGAAATGGTTTCTGAAATAAACATCGAAACAAGTCTGCCAAATTTTCGAAAATAGTGCACATAATGCAATGTAGTTCGCCACATTGAAGGTCTATGGATTAATTCCTGCCACCTGGGGTTCCT
>JAJIZL010022277.1:179002-231479 GCA_023969395.1 Amblyomma maculatum | reverse complement strand
CCCCCCCCCCCCCTCCTACAAACACTCGGAAGAACTGTTAAAGAAATCAGCGAAGTTCTCTGTATTCAGTGTCTTAACGTTAACTTGGAAAAACACTTAAAAGAGCACCAAGCAATTTTCCAAATTCAAGATATATCCTGGTACTTAAAAAACCCTTCATATATGCAATTATTGAATATGTTTTGTGATAATCTGTGTGCGTATTTTTCTAAGCATCAATCATTATACACTCTTAAAAACAAAATAGTAGAATGATTTCACCTGAAAGGGAGTAACTGAAAGAATAAAATAATGTTTTAACTGAATAAAGCTGCACTTGGTAAGGAACTCCACTTGTGCTGCTGCAAAGTGCTAACTCGTGGGCATCAAACGGTCTGCGGCCACCGTGGTGGTGACAAACATTTATTTATTTCTTTGTATAAGGAGATTTTTGGACCGAAGCCCTTTAGGCACAGGCCCTCACAAATCTAGGTGGAGCTCCTATTCCAGAATCCTAATGGCGTCTAACGTCGCTCGCGCCCTGGCGGCCAAGGTCCGCTGTGACTGTAGGTCATGGCAGCTGAGCAGCGTACTGGATAGATAGGTCGGGTAGGTAGGACCACCGCTTGCGGCGGGGGATAATAATAATAATAATAATAATAATAATAATAATAATAATAATAATAATAATAATAATAATAATAATAATAATTGGTTCACATGAAGGGAAAGGCGCAGTAACTGTCACACTTGCTCTGTGGACACCCGAACCGCGCCGTAAGGGAAGGGAGGAGAGTGGGAATGAAAGTGGAAAAAGAGAAAGAGGGGCCGTAGTGGAGGGCTACGGAGTAATTTCGACCACCTGGGGATCTTTACCGTGCGCTGACATCGCACAGCACACGGACGCCACTTCGTTTCGCCTCCATCGAAACGCAGCCGCCGCGGTCGGGTTCGAACCCGGGAACTCCGGCACAGTAGTCGGGCGTCTTACCACTGCACCACCGCGGCGGGGCGCGGCGGGGGATAGCCTGTTTCGTACCCGACCTCGGCGGCTGCGCTTCGATGGAGGCGAAATCATGAGGCGTCCGTGTGCTGTGCGATGTCAGCGCACGTTAAATATCCCGAAGTGGTCGAAATTACTCCGTAGCCACTACGACTCCTCTTTCTCTCTTTCCACTTTCACTCCCACCTTCCTCCCTTCCCTTACGGCGTGGTTGAGGTGTCCACAGAAAACAAGTGAGACAGTTACCGCGCATTTCCCTTCCTATAAATCAATCAATCAGTCTCTTCTGTCAGCACGTGGCAGCGGAGGTGGCTCAGCTGCAGAGCCAGTAGCAGGCCCGTGCTTTTTCTTTTCCTTCTTCCTACAGCCACAACAACGCCTCCCAGGCCTCCCTAGAAGGGTGGGTAATGAAGGATTCGGAACGGTGGGGATTGGGAAGACCGGCCCAGACCATGTGGAAAACGTCCGAGAAGGTCGCTTCATACATGCTGCAGCCCCCATCAAAGTCGACGTCTGGGTTTTTTAATACCTCTTGTAGTGTCAGGTGTCCGGCATCCTGTCTCAGTATTGCTGTCAATCATCCTGACAGCCACGTCGAGCACGTGAGAAAAGTATCTCAGTTCTCCTTGTCTAGCATCTTGCCAGTGCGGTTCCCAAAAAGACCGCCACCGCTAGTTAGTGGTAGATAGTGATCTATAATGATAGTTACTGGAAGTTAGGGCCAGTGACCATGGTGATGATAATGACAGAGATGACTGACATCACAAATAACACAGTCCATACATTTGCTATGTTCAAAGTAGCCATGTCCTATTCGCATACACTGGATTCGCGGCCATGCTCGCAATCCACATAACATACAAGCAGATGCTATGACGCATATAAACACATCAGACGATCCACCACCTTCCCCTCTTCCCTCAGATCCGTTCCTGTCCCACGTTTCCGATTCGCAAGTTCTGCGCCAGCGAACACGCGCTCTCATTCCTCCGTGTTCGCACCCTCTCCCCCGTAGTCTTAATCGGCAGGAGGAGGTGACAGTGCGCCGGATCCGGGCAGGGGCGGCTCTGACCCCATCTGTTCGACATCGATGGCGGGAAAAAGATATACCAGTGACTGACAGGTGCCCTCACTGTGAGGCTCCACCTGACGTCTGCGATGTGCGTCACTTGTTGTGGACGTGTCCATCAACGAAGCACATTAGGCAACGGACAATCATAAAGGTGGGCCTGCAGTGGAATCGCGATAGTGATTATGAGAAATGGACAATGGACAATCGCTATACTGCCAACCTTCTCGAATACATAAGCACAACAGGACTTCACTCCTTCTTTTAACTTTCTATCTCCTGCATCCCATTTCCCCTTTTCTCAACTTATGCCTTCTGGCAAACTCTTCGAATAAAAAAAAAAGTCGATTCACGCATATACTTAGCTGACCCCACCGGGGGCGGTATTACAGAACTGCGTTCAGTTTGCGCTCAGTTCAGAACGCTCACCTGAACGCTCTGCGTATCAGGTGAGGTAAAAGCGTTCAGCTTGCGTTCACTTTCTGTAATACCAGCCCGGTGCAGTCCAGGCGCTCATTTGGTGCTTCCTCGAACGCCGCAGCAGAAGCAGACGCCGTACAGTAGACATCAACGGCGTTTTAAATTGGTGGACAGGAAAGAAAAGGTGCAGTACCTGTCAAAATTTCCCTGGCCATCTTACCCGAGCCACGAGGAAAAAATTACGAGGGACTTTAGCGACTAAAGTAGTGAAAGGCGAAAGCCTGAGGTCTCATCTTGTTTAGCGTTCCTGCGTCTGCAATCCCACACTTGAACGCGCGCCAAGGAACGCCACGCGAGAGGAGCGATGGCGTACCATCCAAAGGCACACTTGTCAGAGGAAGTGTGACGGATACTGTACCTTTACTGCAGAGCTAAAACCTTTGACAGACACCTGAACACAAAACATTTTGTGATGTACGTCGTAGCAGCGAGGTGCAAAAGCAGAGAGGCGACCGCAGCCGCGGTCACTGACTCACGAGGCAAGCTCATAAACGGAACTATACGAACCAAATGCATCCGTTGCCCCGCCGGGGTGGTGCAGTGGTAAGACGCCCGACTACTGTGCCGGAGTTCCCGGGATCGAATCCCGGCCTCGGCGGCTGCGTTTCGATGGAGGCGAAACGAAGTGGCGTCCGTGTGCTGTGCGATGTCAGCGCACGTTAAAAATCCCCAGGTGGTCGAAATTACTCCGTAGCCCTCCACTACGGCCCCCTTTCTCTCTATCCACTTTCACTCTCACCTTCATCCCTTCCCTTACGGCGCGGTTCAGGTGTCCACAGAGCAAGTGTGACAGATACTGCGCCTTTCCCTTCCTATGAACCAACCAACCAAATGCATCCGCACAGCGGAAAAAGTGGCAGTATCCCTAGCAATCTCAAAAGCAAACCGAAGACAACACAATTACTGGATTGTCTCGGACTTGCAAGCCGCCAGTCGAACCTTCCAAAACGACAGGATTCATCCCATAGCAAACAAATTCCTAGCCGGCCGGCCAAAAGGAACAGACGCAAGAAGCCAGCACACGATTTTCTGAGTCTCCGACGCTGGGGTGGAGGGCAACATTAGAGTAGATGCCGTCCTCCAAGTATTCACTAGCCGCATGGCGGAGCCATCTGTAGAGCCTTTCACAACACCAAAAGCATACGGGGAAACTATACGAGTGTGTAGGGAGAGGCGTAAAAAGAACGCACTTCCACACAACATACTAAGCCGAGAATAAGCCACTACACTTATGCACCTACAAACAAACACATATCCAAACAGAGACCTGTACCACAAGATATGGCCAACCCAATACAAACGCGAATGTGTCTGGTGCAGAGACACTGCTACACTATACCACACAACATGGGGATGTAGGACAAGCTCCATAATGCCTAAAATATATAGCCCTAATCCTGAGCAGTGTAAGGACGTTTTAGACGACTCGGATGCACAGCATCAGCTCATGCTGGTGCAGCGGGCCAGAGCTGCTGCTGAGGCCAACGGACTCCTAGACAGAGGACTGCCGACTACTGCTCTTTCCTAACCCACTACCTCTAACCCCAATTTCCCCAACTAAAGTTTATCAATCAATCTATCAACATACGGGGCGCTCTATCAAATGTTTACTGCTCCGGAGCCCTCCACTGCGGCTTTGCCCGCCCGCTACAATCCTTCTTGGGTCGTTAATATCAAGAACTGCTACCAGGACATTTTTTCCATACGATTAATGCTGCACCAGTTTTACACGGTCACACCGAAGTATATAAAGCTGAAGGTTGTAAACTGCAGAGTTACGCTACTTGCTATCCCATCTGTATAACAGAACTTTGCATATGAAATGGCGTCAGCCATTCTCGCTTTTGAAACTGTATCCGCTGCTGGTTTCCAGGGGTCGAGTAAGTGCAAACTGTAAAGTGAACGACCGATGGCGTGCTCTTCCTTGTTTGCGCAGTCCGTTAATTATTCCACTTACTTCCTATGAAACACAATGTCTAATTAGATTCTGTATACAGCTTCAAAAGTCTATCATATCTAGCTCTGGATAAAAACGCCTGACATACTTTGAAAAAAAGAACTTTCCTGAACAACGTTTTAGGACATCTTTAGTACTACCCTACTTCAGGAGCGCTTAAATATGGTTTAATTAGACACGTCCCAAAATAGGTTTCATTAAAGTTTTCAAGAAGTGTCTATCTGCAAACGACCCATCTTTACACTTCCGCAGTTCAGAACGTCGAATCACACCAAGCATTTTAATGCAGGAATGCATTTAATGGCTAAATTTAAGCTTTTTGTCGTTGCTCCTGCAACTGCAGGAAGAAGGAAAATAAAATACACGGGCCTGCTACTGGCTCTGTTAATGAGCCCTTCCGCTGCCTCGTGCAGACAAAGCAAAAAATAGAAGAGAAAAAATAAAAAGAGGGAGGCAGAACGACGCGCGTCGCAACAACCGTCCCGACACCGAAACGGTGGCGGCCTACAACAGATACAATCTCCAGAGCCCCCGACACAGACGGCGGGGCCTAACATTCGCAGCCCCGTAAGGCCAGGAGCAGCCGCCCTCCCTCCATTTCAGCTGTCTGTCACGATCCCATCTACCAAGGCAGATAGTTATCACTACATGGACTGGACTATCAGAGCGGCTTCAGAAACTCTTGTGGTTGTTGTAGTAAGCGTTATTTCAAAATAACGTAAGGTAAATAATATTCACTGCGAAGTCGTTTTAATTACCTACCTCCAATAACGACATTTGAAAGGCATGAGATAGTTAAGGGACACTCCATAGTTCACGCACAGCCAACGTGAACGCCACGGCAGGCGTTGAAAAGGGGAATGCATCTCAATGTCGTATGTACTGGCTCCATCACCTTTTCATGCCTGCTCAGAAAATTACATTCCGTAACAAAAAAAGAGCACGGAGAGCTGAAACGCATCCATGCTTTCCAGAAAAGGGGTAGTGGGAGTAAACTGACATCAGACGAGAGGAAAATAGGGGACCGCGGAGCGGTCGCCTCTTAATGTTTCAAACCGGTCGCTATAGTTCTCGACGCGTGTGTACGCGCGCTCAGCCGCCAAGTATCTGGCAGGGACAAATCCTGCAGAATGGCATGTATACTCAGTTAATCTGGTGCTCGTGCTTGAATGGCCAATTTTTTTCGTTTTGGATATCCCATTCGTCAACTGCTACCTGTGTTGCTAACGCGCTATGACCTGGATGGACGGATGGAATATAGGAGCGTCCCCTTTGAAACGGGGTGGTAGCAGTAGCTATCATGCTCATTTTTCTCCTCACAATATATGATGGCGCCATCAGCGGTGGAACCTACCACGAGTGCTGCTGGCGATCGCCAACAACGTGCCAACAACACGTGCCAAGAAACGCGTCGGGGCACGCCCACTGCAAGCTTTGGATGACACTGAAATATTCAAACCGTCCGCGGCCCGGATTTGTGCCCTTGTGCCACTGCAGACGCGTCGGCGGTGCCACGGAACTGTGGCGAAACGTAAAAGGAGTGAAGGACGGGGGCTGTGCTGAACAAAAGAGGAATATGGCTCCTCAAGACAGGACAGCAGCTGTCACACGACGCAGTTGAACACTACGTCTTTCATGCTTTCATCCACTAGTGGCGGTGAAATTTGCTGTTCATATTGATTAGTAGGGCGGGAAATAAGGAAAGGAGGCTGATTGGAAAAGAATTCAGGCAATGTGTGGAGAAAAATTCATGAGTGTTAAATGTGACTGATGCTGATGCTCAGAAGAACGCTTTAGCAAAGCCCTTAGACTTTATTCACGCATAACGCTTATGCGCCTAATCTATAGGTGGCCTACTGCCCGAACTGTCGCTGTTCAAACTCGCTCTCAACACCAGGCCAGTGCGACTGTGTCCCAACTGTATACGGGAAGGGGTGGGAAAGAAATCAGATTTCGGTGCAACCATGCAGAAGACGGGGCAATAGGAAACGTTGCCATAAGAGGCAGTGCAGGTGGTGTATGAAGGATCGCAGTGGAAATTGTAAAAGCGTAGACATGCACCTGTAGTGATTGTATTCAGCTGTATCTGCCGCAGACGGCGTGAGCCGCCCACTAAGATAGTGTAGGAGAGGGTCCGGGTATAGTACGGCCGAGGCTTAATGCATCGTAAAATTCTGTGATGAGGATGCGAAGAGACAGTTTCGACCTCCCCTCCAAGGACATAGCCTCTTATAGTGGCCAGGGATCCTGATCCCACGGAAGACTGTGTAAGGCTTAGCGCAGCAACTGCGACCTCATGTTCTGTGGGTAGGTGAAGCGAACAATAACACTTTTCGAGTGAATAACAAGCACCACTTGTGGGGGTGAGTGTAGATATTATAATGAAAGACAGGTGGGAGTGAAAAGATTATCTCAAGCGAGAGACTATACGGGGGGGTGAAGGGATTCAACTAGCCGCTCGATGACAAGTAATCAATTACGCGCAATTCTGGTCGCTGTGTTGTGTGATGTCAATAGATCGCGTGACGTGGTAGGAGCTACAATCGTGGCAACTGAAGCATGAGATCCTGACTCAAGACCGCTACTCATAGGCAACGCAAAGCGTTCACACGGCTTGGAAAAGCGGGACATTGCTCATTCGGAAGTATGCTACTGAGTACGTGTCAGAAAAAGAATGGGAGCCGCTTAGCGATGTAGAAGAATAATCTATTGCATCCGCAGGATCCATTATCGCAGCACTATACGCGTGGTCTAAAGCTGAAATATCTGAACATATAGAGCGTATCTGTACGAGTCAATAAGAAATCAAACGAAACGCAATGGCACCTGTGCTCGAGTATTTCCATTGAGTCACCGTCTCTCAAAAATGAGCGCCACAGATATTTATTTCTATTTCACTGTGTTTTGTTTTGTCTCTTGTGTTTTGTTGTTTAATGGCTACGACACGCATCACATGACCGTAACCTACTAAGGTAACAGGACAGCCTTGTACACGTTACAGAAAATAAGTAACCGATAACAATCACAATTACTCCATTTCAGATACAGCTGGTTACAGCGATCATTTACAGCCACAGAAAAGCAACGGATAATTGCAAAACTGTAACAGATTACAACTGTGTTACTTTTCTTCGAACTTTAGTGCCATAACATAAACTCGCGCAATAAGCAATAAAATAGATAGGCCTGTTTGAACTTTTTTTACACCCAATCAGTTTTCAACGGGTGTTGTTTTTCAAAATGGGCATCACATATTTTTCAAATTTTTCTCGTGAAGACATCAGCTTGGTTCTCTACGTGAAAGCGATGTAAGCGCTAGATGGTAAAGCGGTGGTATACTGTATGCGAAAACCTTGCGCACCCGTTGGTAGTTTTACAATGCTTGGGTGCCTGTTTCCACACCCTCTGTGAATTGTGGTGCTTCGTTGTTGGCACTGCAGGTAAGGTCGCTAAAAAGCTGAAAAATCGTGTAGGTATTTTCTTTCGACGCAAGAGGAGGCTTCTCGTGTGGGAATTCATAGCAAGCGTGATAGAATTCGTCGAACCAAAAAATCTGGTGGAACACTTGACGTCGTCTATCACTAGAGACACATCTGGCATTAAATCGAAGTACTGCTACAGACACCAGTAAAACTACATCAAGAACGAAAAATGCAATAAGTCAGACAGCCATGCGCAGAGTCATGCTGCCGAACAATTCGATCCAACCGCATCGGCACAAACGCTTCTCCCCAGTAGCCTTTCCGGCACAGAAGTATTTGATAATTGGTAATCAATTAAGGAAGAACAATAATTGAACTAACTGAAACGTTACTATTTGCAAAAGCAACCAACCGATTACAAAATAACTCATAAGTGCAATTACAAGTAATCAGTTACATAAACTCTGTAATATGCTTGTCATCCTTTAATCGAATGTCATATGCTTTGCAGCCCATTTTCCGAGTTAGCTTATTCCCATCATCAACCGTACTATATACCCACTACAGGGCGAAGATCTCTCCCATATTCACCCAATTAACTCGATCCTGTGCCAGGTGGATCCACTTGATCCCCACAAACATCTTAAACTCATCCCCCCACCTAACTTTCTGGTGCCACCATGCTTTTCCTCGGAATCCAATATCAACCCTTAGCAACCATCGGTTATCATCTCTTCGCACTACATACCCTACCAGTGCCAATGTATTTTTAATTTCGACTAGAAGGTCATTCCCTCACGTTTGTTCCCTGCACGCTTCCTATCTCTCAACTTTACACCTCCCATTTTCCGTTGCCCCGCCGGGGTGGTGCAGTGGTAAGACGCCCGACTACTGTGCCGGAGTTCCCGGGTTCGAACCCGACCGCGGCGGCTGCGTTTCGATGGAGGCGAAACGAAGAGGCGTCGTGTGCTGTGCGATGTCAGCGCACGTTAAAGATCCCCAGGTGGTCGAAATTACTCCGTAGCCCTCCGCTACGGCTCCTCTTTCTCTCTTTCCACTTTCATTCCCACCCTCCTCCCTTCCCTTACGGCGCGGTTCGGGTGTCCACAGAGCAAGTGTGACAGTTACTGCGCCTTTCCCTTCCTGGGAACCAATTTAACTTTAACTTTATTTATTTTCCGTTCCATAGCCCTCTGCGTTCTCCTCAACTTAAGCGGAACCCTTTTCGCTAGCCTCCACGTTTCAGCCACAGAGGTGTGTGCCGGTAAGATACAGTTCTTATATACATTCTTTTTGAAAGATACTGGTAGGCTGTGATTAATGATCCAGATGTACGTGCACGCTCTATTTCAATCTGATTGTTCTAGTGGTTTCTGTTACTTGGTCATTTTCTTGCTTATCAACATCCCTGCAGGTTTTCCGGTGTTGAAGAAACAACAAAATTCAAGCCTAAAACTCTAAAGGCTGCGCGAAGTGGTAGGAGGAGTAAGTTTGCAAAACCCTATTGTTAATAACCAGATACAAAACATGCAGCATATACAAGGAAGCATACAGCCGCGTTGCCGTAGAACAGGGCAATGCGCATTCGTATGAGAGTTCATGGTTAAAAAACAATGCATTGAAAATGGAAAAGAAACGAGCCAGGACAGACTGAAACTGAACTAAACTAGAAGAAACTAAACTGATCAAATTGCATTGTGCACTTTGCACAATGCAAACGTATTGCAGCATGTATTGTGGAAAGTGAATAACAAATGAAGCTACTGAAAGCGCTGCAGCTCCTTCCTCCGCAACGAGGCCTTCAGAGGGCACATCCGGGATCTTGTAGCATTTCGAACTCTCTTTAGTGGTTTAGCGCAGAAAGGATGCGAGGTGCCATCGTCCGTGTTTAATGTGTTAGTCATTGTCTGGATGATTAGGTACTTCTGGTTTCGGTGAGCTGATGCATTAAATTCTTTTCTGCTGTCAATATCTTCACTTAGACGCAGCATCTTTTGTAGCGAAAGCTACACTGGGCAATGTTTTCAAGCCGTCAGCGTGGCACCGTGACCACGTGACCGTTGCCTAGCAACTGTCACGTGGTATAGACTGAGAGCTGGGCAAGTAGTTGGAAGAGGAAAGAAGAAGAAGAAAAGAAGACAGATAACTCAGTAGTTGGTAGAGGCGAACGACAACAGCGAGTTGCTAGGACGGAAGGTTCGTTCGAACGTTATGACGGCGGTACATTAAATCCAAGTTTCCAGAGAAAAAGTCGCCGCAACACTCACAGCTTTTGCTCTATCATAAGGTTTAAGCCGTGCTTACCCCCCCCCCCCCCCCCCCCCCCATTTTTTTCCCTTGTCGTCTAAAGCGCGACAATTGCGTTCTTTGTCACTTTCTTTTGGCACCTCGTTCCCCTGAGACGTATCTAGATTTTTTTTTTCGTCTACGTACACTGACGAACAACCGTCTCAGACAATTGCATAAACAACGCCGGGAAGCTTGTCACGAGCAAGCTGGTCCTTCCTTTCCACATCGCAGTCTGCATCTTGCTCGTTAAGACATGCGTTACTAACGCCGCGCTTGCAGAAACTTCGTGCAAGCACCTCGCTAATTCCCCCTATATTCGGGACAAGGACTCGTTCTGCTTTTGTTTTGTCATTACTCACGCTTTCCTCAGACGCAGGCTGCTTTGGTGGCCTGATTTTTTTAGTGCTCTTGATGAATGACAGGGGTAGCCGTTTCTGTGCAACACTTGTTCTATTATTTCCATTTCGGTCTCTAGACTGATGACATCACAGCAGACTTCTCTGAGATGATTGATCAAACATACAACCATTGACCGCTTGCGATCGACCGGCTGTTCCTAATTAAAATGTAGGTACTTTCCAGAGTGCGTACATTTGCGGTACACGTGAAAGGCCATTTGGAGCACAGGTTTTCATTCTGCAGATAAACGAAACACAGCCGTCAGTCACTTCCTCCTCAGTACATTTGAATGAGGATTCGGTGGCGTTGAGGTGGTCCAGCAAAGGGACCATGCGCGCTTTCAGCCTAGAAGACAGAAGCACTCGTCCACATACCAAAATAAAAGTTTCGCTCGCCGCTAGAAAGCGGTCTGAGTTTTGGGCTCGATGACTTGCAGCGCCGTGATCGCCGTTGTGACCAAGATGGCTGCTTCGATTGCTATTCCAAAATTCTGCTGACAGAATTTGCACCTCCACGTTAAACTACGTGTTGGCGAAAAACAAACGCAAACGTTAGAGCAGTTCTGTGGTGTCGAAAAAGGTTCGATTTTAACCGAGTCATCCCCTTCGAGACTTTGCTTGCATGCTTCAAATGCGATATTAACAAGTACACTTGCATGCAGCGGGTAGACACCAAAAGAAAATCATGTCGATGTCTCGTGATATGGTCATTTTCTTTACTTTTTAATGAACTCTAACAATAAACTGTTCACAGGAAGGGAAAGGTGCAGTATTTGTCACGCTTGTTTCCGTTAGCACCTCAACCGCACCTTAAGGGAAAGGGGGAAGGTGGGAGTGAAAGTGAAAGAGAGATAGAAAAGTCGTATTGGAGGGCAACGGAGTATTTTCGACCACCTGGGGATCTCTTAAAGGGCCACTGTCCAGGGAAGGCCCTTTTAAGAAAAGGAGCCCAGTGTTTCGATCAGGTACCGGAGATAGTCCGTGCAAAATTCTACAGCGACACGCGCGCCGCAAAGCATCGAAAATACAATTCAAAGCTCCCTCATGCTCTCCTTTGAGAAGCCAGCTTCACCGCTTCCTGCGCTGGCCCGACGGGCCCCGATAATGACGTACGTACCGGGAACGACGTCCATTGGTCCGTCTCGCTGACTGACGGGAGAAGGATGGGTGTCTACCACTCGCAGCGCGCTTTTCCCTCGCCACGGCCAGACTGAATCCAGCGGCGCGCGCTCCCTCGACCATTTTTTTTTTCGCGCTCGCGGAGAGCCACGCCCCACCTCCCGCCAAACGCGGAGGAGGACGGGGAATTTGTATTGCGGAGGCTAGACGACCTCGGGCAGGAGAGTTAAAAACCTTTGCGAGGGAACGGAAGGAGAGAGGCAGGATAGAACCGGGTGATTGCGGCGGCTGTAACTGCGTTATTAGTTCAGTTCAGTTCAGTCGTTCAGTCGTGTCCGACTCTTCGTGACCCTATTGACCATGTCACGCCACGCTTTCCGGTCTCTCACTATCTTCCTAACATCACATAACTTCATCTGCAGTGCCTCGAGGATGCCATCTAACCATCGCGTTCGCTGCCTACCCCTTCTCCGGCGACCCTCAACCTTTCCCAACATCAAATCTTTCTCCAGCGACTCCTCTCTTCTCATCAGATGACCAAAGTAGCTGAGCTTTAACTTTAGAATTTGACCCTCCAATGAGCAGTCAGGGTTTATGGTCGACAATATTGACTGATTTGATCTTCTGGCAGTCCAAGGAACTCTCAAGAGTCTTCGCCAGCACCACAATTCAAACGCGTCAATTCTTCGGCGGTCAGCCTTTTTCACAGTCCAACTCTCGCATCCATACATCACAACTGGAAAAACCATAGCACGAGTTATACGGATCTTGGTTGGCAGACTAATGTCTCTGCTCTTTACTAGGCGGTCAAGGCTAACCATTGCTCTCTTTCCCAGAAGCAGGCGTCTCCTAATTTCATGGCTGCAGTCTCCTTCCGAGGTAATCTTGGAGCCCAAGAAGAGAAAATCTGTCACAGCTTCCACTTCTTGTCCCTTGATGCTCCAGGACTTGATAGGGCAAGACGCCGTGATCTTTGTCTTTTTAATGTTCAGTTTAAGCCCAAACTTCTCACTCTCTTCTTGTACGCGCATCAGAAGTCTCTTGAGTTCCGATTCACTTTCTGCAATTAAAGTGGTATCATCCGCATATCTAAGGTTGTTGATACGTTTTCCAGCAATCTTCACTCCAGCTGGAGACTCGTCCAGACCGGCCTTCCTCATGATGCACTCTGCATATAGGTTAAATAGGCAGGGCGACAGTATGCAGCCTTGCCTCACTCCTTTCTCAATCGGAAACCAATCAGTAAGACCATGCCCAGTTCTGACTGTGGCCTCTTGCCCTTCATACAGGTTCCTGAGGAGACAGATGAGGTGAATTGGAACTCCCATCTCTTGGAGAGCTTGCCACAATCTGCTGTGATCTACGCAGTCAAACGCTTTCGCATAATCAATAAAGCAGAAGTAGATGGCTTTCTGGAACTCTCTTGCTTTTTCCATGATCCAGCGAAGGTTGGCAACTTGGTCTCTAGTTCCTCTGCCCTTGCGAAACCCAGCTTGCACGTCCGGAAGCTCCCGATCCACATACTGCTGCAGCCTACCTTGGAGGATTTTCAACATCACCTTGCTAGCATGCGAAATAAGCGCGATCGTGCGGTAGTTGGAACAATCCTTGGCACTGCCTTTCTTTGGAATGGGGATGTAAACTGACCTCCTCCAATCCTGTGGCCACTGCAGGGTTGTCCAAATCTTCTGACATAATGTATGCAGAATGTTAACAGCGTCATGGTTGAGGTTTTGAAGCAACTCAGCTGGAATGCTATCAATTCCGCTAGCTTTGTTCTTAGCAAGGCTGGCTAAGGCCCATTCAACTTCACTCTTCAGGATTCCCGGCTCAAGATCAGTTATCACAACCGTCTTATGTTGGGTTTGCACATTCGAGTCCTTCTTGTACAGTTCTTCTGTGTATTCCTGCCACCTCTTCTTTATCTCTGCGGCTTCAGTGAGGTCCTTGCCTCGTTTGTCCTTTATCACGCCCATCTTAGCACAGAAGCTTCCTTTGATATCTTTGATTGTCTTATACAGAGCTCTTGTGTTCCTTAATTGGCTGTTGTCCTCAACTGCTTGGCACTGTATGTTCAGGAAGGCATTCTTATCTCTCCTTGCTATTTTCTGAAAATCCGCATTGAGAACCTTGTATCTTTCTCTTTCCCCCATAACTTTTGCCATCCTCCTTTCCTCAGCTATTTGCAAAGCCTCTTCAGATAGCCAGTTTGCTTTCTTGCATTTCTTTTGCTTTGGAACTACCTTAGTAGCAACTTCTTGTATTATATCACGAACATCAGACCACATCTCTTCGGGCTCTTTGTCTTCTAGATCTAATTCTTGAAATCGATTCCTCACTTCCACAGCATATTCTAATGGAACTTGATCCAGATTATACCTGAAAGGCCTTCTAGTTTTCTGCGTTTTCCTCAATCGAAGCTTAATCTTGGCAACAAGAAGCTGATGATCGGTGCCACAATCGGCCCCAGGCCTTGTTTTTACTGCTTGTATAGCGCTTCTCCATCTCTGCCGGCAAATAATATAATCGATCTGATTCCTGTACAGACCGTCCGGTGAAGTCCATGTGTACAGGCGCCTCTTGTGCTGTTGAAAATGAGTATTCGCTATGGTCAGGTTGTTTTCTCGACAAAACTCTACTAGCCTCTGCCCAGCTTCATTTGGCTCACCAAGACCGAACTTGCCTGTAATTCCGGATATTTCTTCACTCCCGACCCTGGCAGTCCAATCTCCTATGAGAAAAACGACGTCTGATGATGGGGTGCGGTCTAAAAGGCATTGTAGGTCCACATAAAATCTCTCAACGTCAGCTTCTTCAGCAGTAGTGGTCGGTGCATAGACTTGGATAACTGTTATGTTGAAAGGGTGACCTTGGATCCGAAGTGAAATCATTCGGTCGTTTTTGGAGTTGTACCCTAGCACTGCTTTGCCCATTTTTCTGTTTACTATGAGAGCGACCCCATTCCTTCTCTTGGATTCGTGCCCACAATAAAAGACATAATGGTCGCCGGAGTTAAATTCTCCCATTCCGGTCCACTTGAGATCGCTGATACCCAAGATATCAATGTTCAATCTGTCCATTTCTCGCTTGACGATATCCAGTTTACCTTGCGTCATAGATCTTACATTCCATGTTGCTATGTGATACATCTCCTTGCAACATCGGACTTTCCGGTCGCTTCCCGACACATCCACAACTGAGCGTCCTTTTGGCTTTAGCCCAGCCGCTTCATTCGTCCTGGAGCTACTAGGAATCGCCCTTTGTTCATCCCCAGTAACATGTGGGACGCCTTCCAACCTGGGGGGCTCATCTTCCGGCGCCATATCATTAATGGTATTGTGACTGGCCATAGGGTTTTCTTGGCAGGAAATACTGGAGTGGGTTGCCATTACCTTCTCCAGTGAATCACATTTTGTCAGAACTCTCTGCCGTGACCTGTCTATCTTGGGTGGCCCTACACAGCAGAGCTCACGACTTCATCGAGTTTCGCAAGCCCCTCCGCCACGACAAGGCAGTGATCCATGAAGGGGCGTTATTAGTTACTCTTTTCAAAAACATTTTGCGGCCTTGCGTTCCAGGGGCGAAGTCTCACAGTCACCGGGGAAGAAAATATTTTCGACCGGAGGGTGGACAGTGGGCCTTTAACATGCACTGACGTCGCACTGCATAAGGAAACCTCTCAGTTTCGCCTCCATCGAAACGCAGCCGCAGGCGATCGGGATCAAACCGGGGAACTCTGGCGCAGTATTCGGGCATTTTAACCACTGTGTCACCGCGGCGAGGCTAGTGAATTCGAATGAGTTCTTGATTTTGGGCCAGTTTTTCCAACCAGCGGAGCCAGGACATCGTGAAGGTACTGTGACAGCGAGTGCAAAGGAGACCTGAAACCTACTATAGGGAGCAGCATAGTTTTTGGTTGATCAACATTCAAAAGGCTGCATTTTTCGGCGCTTAAGCCATTCGTAGACAGGGCAGGCAACACTAGTTCTGCATAAAGAAAGAAAGAAAATTTCTATAAAAAGAGGCGTTAGGCAAGGAGACACAATCTCCCCGGTACTATTCACAGCTTGCTTAGAGGAAGTATTCAGAGACATGGAATGAGAGAAGTTAGGAATACGGGTAGATGGAGAATACCTGTATAATCTGCGATTCGCTGATGACATTGCCTTCCAAAGTAACTCAGAGGATGAACTGAAGAGAATGATATATGACCTACACAGGAAAAGCTGAAAGGTACTCCTGAAAATTAATATGCAGAAGACTAAGGTAATATTCAACAGCCTCGGGAAGGAACAGCAGTTTACATTAGGTAGTGAAACACTGAAAGTAGTAGGCGCATGTGTTTACTTAGGAAAGGTAGTAACCGCAGATTCGGGCCATTAAAGGGAAATAACAAAGAGAATAAGATTTGGATGGAGCGCATTTGGCACGCACTCACAGATTATGACTAGCAGCTTACCGGCGTCACTAAAATGGAAAGTATACAACAGTTTCATCTTACCTGTACTCACCTAAGGGGCCGAAACGTGGAGCCTAAAGAAAGGGGTTCTACTTAAGTTCAGGATAACGCAGAGGGCTATGGAACGAAAAATGATAGGGGTAACGTTAAGAAATAGGAAGCATGCAGAGTGGGTGAGAGCAATTACTCAAGTTACCGACATTCTAGTCGAAATTGAGAAGAAATATACGTGGGCAGGACATGTAGTGTGAAGAGAGGACAACAGATGCTCGCTTAAAGGGCCACTGTCCAGGGAAAGCCCTTTTAAGAAAAGGAGCCCAGTGTTTCGATCAGGTACCGGAGATAGTCTGTGCAAAATTCTACAGCGACACGCGCGCCGCAAAGCATCGAAAACACAATTCAAAGCTCCCTCATGCTCTCCTTTGAGAGGCCAGCTTCACCGCTTCCTGCGCTGGCCCGACGGGCCCCGATAATGACGTACGTACCGCGAACGACGTCCATTGGTCCGTCTCGCTGACTGACGGGAGAAGGATGGGTGTCTACCGCTCGCAGCGCGCTTTTCCCTCGCCACGGCCAGACTGAATCTAGCGGCGCGCGCTCCCTCGACCGTTTTTTTTTTTTTTTCGCGCTCGCGGAGAGCCACGCCCCACCTCCCGCCAAACGTGGAGGAGGAAGGGGAATTTGTATTGCGGAAGCTAGATGACCTCGGGCAGGAGAGTGAAAAACCTTTGCGAGGGAACGGAAGGAGAGAGGCAGGATAGAATCGGGTGATTGCGGTGGCTGTAACTGCATTATTAGTTACTCTTTTCAAAAACATTTTGCGGTCTTGCGTTCCAGGGGCGAAGTCTCACAGTCACCGGGGAAGCAAATATTTTCGACCGGAGGGTGGACAGTGGGCCTTTAAGGTAACAAACTGGATTCCAAGGAAAGGAAAGAGTATACAGCAGGAGGTGACAGAAAGTTAGGTTGGCGGATGAGGTTAAGAAGTTCGCAGGGGTCAAGTGGATGCAGCTAGCACAGGACCGGATTAATTGGAGGAATATGCCTTCGCCCTGCAGTGTGTAGAGTCCGGATGATGATGATGATGATGATGATGATGATGGTGGTGGTGGTGGTGGTGGTGGTGGTGGTGGTGGTGGTGGTGGTGGTGGTGGTGATGATGATGATGATGATGATTATGAAACAGGAACTGCTGGATAATTGTTTAATATACAGTAGAAGGCCCCCGAGAATTTTTGTAAGGACTTTTCAAAGAAACTTCTGCACCTTATAAGTAAGATATTCGGGACCCAGTGGTAAGGAGTCTCGTTTTTCAGCATGGCCTCTACTTTTCCCTGATATGAAAACTGGTCAGGTATTACCATGATAAGACTCTTTTCCGCAGATAGGGTCGTTATATCTTTGTTGAAATGCAGGCTCAGGATATCCTCAGGTAAGTTTTGAGGAAGATGGTTGTTTGGTTTGAGGAAGATAGTGGAGGAAGATAATTGAGGAAGATAGTTGTTTGCCTAGTGGAGGAAGATAATTGAGGAAGATAGTTGTTTGCCTTCTTCGTACCAGATAACATTCCTCTCGCCTTCATTTAAACTTCATCATGAAAGTCTTGATGGAGCAGTCGCACTGCTTCTTAAATGGCACACGCAACCTTTCGGGGGTGCGGTACATTTCCTTTGCTGAAATTCGATCCTAGTGCATTGGTCTCAGAAGCTTGGAGGTTGTGTGGCGTCATTATATTTGTTTCGAAAATCGGAGTTGCTTTGGCGGATTTCTCCCCTTTTCAGCAAGTAATGCCTTCATCTTGTGAAATTGAGACTGCGGATGCTTTTCCTGTTCAAAAATAAATGAATGCCGGCAAAACGGTCTTCAGCAATAAAAATGAAATGTCGCTTTGCGGAACGCAGCTTTGTTTTTAATCGCTTCTTCATCAGCCTCATAATTCAATCCGTACTTGAACGAGATGACTCCCTGCATTTTCAATGACTTGGAGACCGAAACCTGCTGTGATTGGCTCCTTCAGAAGCAGAAATTTTGGAATTACTTGAGAAAACCTGCCATTCTGGCTAATCACGCCGAATCACTAAATACTAGAGGAATGCGATTATGCGAAATTTCAAATACAAAACAAATATGCTTGTTATTCGATTCGATTTGTACTTTCGAATATTTAAAAATTACTAAATACACCGAACCTTGTCGAATTCACCGCAATTCATCGCATTGTGCGCGTCACGGCAATGCTTTACGGCTTAAAATATGCAGTAAGCATCCTCAATAACGCGGCCAGGCATATTTGCGAAGCGGGACCTTCCCTTTTGAGAAGAAGGCCTTCTCGACAGTGTCCACAAATCGAAGCACTTGGCGAAACCGAAATAAATCGTCGTTACCACCTCGGATTTATCTCAAATGCAGACAGCCATCGGAAGGTGATTAGTAAGATAAGATTACTGTGGATGCAAACTCTTCTCGGCAGTTTTATTGCACAAGCAATACTACGCCATATTTCAGCCCGTCGCGTAAACCCGGCCGGTAGCCACAATTGAAATTTAAAGCGATCGCAGATGGGGCCCCTCTTCAAGCCGTCGGGTAAACCCGGTCGGTAGCCACGCCGCGCCGCAGAAGGAGAAGAAGAAGGAGGAGGAGGAGGAGGAGGAGGAGGAGGAGGAGGAGGAGGAAAAGAGAAAGAAGAAAAAGTAGGAAAAGAACAAGAAAAAGAAGAAAAAGGAGAAGAAGAAGAGAAGCTACGTCGGCTTTACTTACGCAACCTAACGGGCTTAACTAAAGCTAAACCCCGGCTATTTTTTTTCAGCTCCATTCAATTCTCCGAGCTTTCACCTAATTCGGACACTTCTGCTAACTTGAAGGCTGAATCAGCAAGTGTGTACTGTATTCAACAAGAGTAAACAGCTCCTCCACGTTTCGTTGAGTCCTTCATGTACGAAACAAAACACTGTATACGGTGTTCCGTATAAACTCTCAGTAGGTTATACACGTTTGTACAATTCCAGTTTGAAATACCATGTGAGTTCTGGAATAAACAATATGAACAACGTTTTCGATATTTCGGTTTTTTTTTTCTTTTCAGTGATCTCATATACAATATTCAATTCGGCATTCGAAGGGTTTTTCTTTTTTTTTTTTCATCGTTCGTATTAGATCAGTATTCAAAAATTTCAATATTGGCACACGCCTACTACATACTCTTCTGAAAGTTACAAAAAGTCTGATACGTCCAGAGGTTGCCTTTGCTGCGAACATCGAAATATCATTGCTCACGAAATGTCATTCGTTTCTTGACCTTGATCATTGAGCAGTGTGCTTCGTCGACCATGATTGCTAACCGTACGGTATGCCATCAAACAGTGGACTACATTGTTGAAATCAGCGCTTTAATTATTGGGCCGCCATTAGAGTCTACAATGTAAGCAATTAAAGGGACAGAACACCGACCAAATTGTATAATGATATTGTGGTGGAAATGAAAATATCGTGCCTCATACGGTATAGATGGAGGATTACAATATTCATGAAACGAAGGTTTATAATTTTAACTCGGCTCCAAATTTTGCATGAAAGCGACTGATGTCACCTCTTGTGGTGAAACGCTGTAATTAAAACTCTAGTAACCCACGTGACTACGTCTTGGGAAAATGTCACCTGGTTTTTGTAAGTGCCCAGTGTTCTCTATTCTTTGAAAAGTTATCGTGTTGTTTTATTATATTCGGACCCTCAAAGCTGCACCTGTCAGGAAAAACCAGTCTCCTTTCATTCATTCATTCATTCATTCATTCATAAACTTTTATTCATGAGGATGGCCTGAGGCCTAGAGGGGAAGGGGGGGGGGGGGTTGGTTAGCTGAGGCTGAGGACGCCAGACTCCGACATGGTCTAGCAGGGCGCTAATCTTGCGCTTGGCGTTGGTATTGGGGGCTGTCCAGTCTTCGTAGCTCTGAATGTGGTGAGCAGATGTGTAGCGGGCGCGGAGGCTAGCCGTGCCAGGACAGGTCCAGATCAAGTGATGCAGGTCAACGGAGTCAGCAGGGCAGTTGGGGCAGCTATTCTTGATTCCGCGCCATTGACTCAGGAAGTCCGGTGTGTACGCTGCACCGGCTCGCGCCTTGTGAGTTAGAACTTGGGCTGGACGAGAGGGGCGTCGTCTGTGATGTGCTTTTAGCGTTTGTCAATAGATGGCGCCACATATATTGACCTTTTTTTCATGAAACGGTGGCCATATAGCCCACTAAAACTTTTGTCGATGAAGCGTACCTTCCTGTGCCTAACGCCCTTGGTTAATGAAAGTAAACTAAACGCTACCGTGTACTAAAATGTCGAAATACTGTCTGGCGCGTGATTGATTGATTGATTGATTGATTGATTGATTGATTGATTGATTGATTGATTGATTGATTGATTGATTGATTGATTGATTGATTGATTGATTGATTGATTGGTTGATTGATTGATTGATTGATTGATTGATTGATTGTCCTTTATTGAATGGGAAGGCTCATGGCCATAGATGGGGATAAAGGGGAGTAGACAGAATCTTCATTGTTTAGGTCGTCACTCGAATCACATTGCTCTAACCAGGCCACTAAGCGAGCCATACTTGGCAAATATCATCTGTGTGTTAGCATCAGTTTCTAGAAGGGAACGGTAGTTCAGGCGGTAGGGTTTGATCTCGGAGCGTCCAGTAGAAAAAGCAGGGCAATCCCAGAGTAGATGAGATATGCCGCCGCGAGTTAGAGTCGTACAGTAGGGGCACGTAATCATTTTCTTCGTATACTGACGCCAGCGGGCCATAATACGTGGCGTGTAAGCCGCATGGGCGATGAGCTTATTCAAAAAGACTTCTTGACTTCGGGTGAGGTGGGTTTTTCTCGTAAAAGGTGGGTCTGGTGTGGCCACCTGCATGCGATGCTGACTGAGGCTACGAAGACTGGTCCGAGTATAGTGCATAAGGGCAAGAGAAGGGGTGAGTTGCCCGCCCAAGGTCGAATAAGGATGAAGCAAGGGGGGTGGGGAAGTAAATGTGGACATCCCACCTGCCAAGGCAGCCGTGGCGTGTGCGGCCGCATTGCCCCCTGATTCGTCCGAGTGACCTGGGGTCCTGTGAATAGCGACAGTTCTGGTGATATATCAGTTTTCTCTACATAATTTTTGTCGACGTGCAATCGCCATCGCGGTCGCTACTCATGGTTTGCAGCATCGGACTACATAAAAATAGGCGCATGCACTAATCGAAACATTCTCAGTAACACTTTTCTTCAGCGTTTCAGGCAAAACTGCTAAGAAATTCGACCACACGAGAGAGGAAGCTTTACATTGCAACCAAAAAAAAAAAATGCATGCTTAGAGGGCAGTGTTCTGTCCTTAGGAAAGAACACTTAAATATTACGAAATCTTCTTCCATAGAACAATAAGATTATAGCACCGTAGTTCCAGGTAAAGTACCAAGAAAATAAAAGAAGCCTCACCAAATAAAAGTAAAAAAATATTAAGGGAGCGTGACCATTAGACAAAAACAATTTTGTTCTTTGCTGCTGCATGATCCAAGATGACATCTTGGGGCCGGAATAAACGATCGTTTTCGCTTAGTTTTTTGGTTTATTGCTCTGGATTCGCACCAAGGGCACAAGCTTTCATGTGTCCAGGAGGTACTTCTTAGAAAGTCTGTGACGTCACGGAGAGTGCACAATAGGTCTATTCTCGTTACATGTGTAGAAGAAGGGAGAGGAAGGACTGCAGCTTTTGTGTGGCTGTGAAAGCACGCCTATTGTATGGGATTCGCGCTGTGCAAGCTTTGTCGACACCCCGCATGGCACTGAACAATTGCGTCTTGATTACGACCATTGCTTTCGCAGTTGGGAAACTGCAGCCGACTGCATCTTAGACTCGTAGCAAGAAAGAAACGATGTATGCTGTTTGTTTCGCCGACATAGCCATACCCCACAGCGGAAGAAAAAGCTTCGTACGAGGTAAGTGGCTGGCACATTCCAAACTATCTCAAATAGTCATTAACGCCGACGTTTATTATTCTTACGGCGCTGCAATTCGTTTCTGGTTGTTTAAGCCCTGTCGTTCACATGCACTCTTAAGTGAATCCTTCCTTGTTCCCACCATTTGTGGTTAGCCTAAAGAGTTTTAGTTCTGTTAGTTCTTTCTGTGCGTTTGATAGTGTTTGCGTCAGTTCCTTTTCTCTTGTTCCGCTATTACTATAGAAAGAAAAACTGATCGACACAAACAATAGCAAGCACACAGAAAGAACAATGCACAAGGCACCGCCTAAGGTCGAAATTAAGGGCATCCCGAAGAGCGAGGATGAGTGGCTGGTAGAATTATTTCAGAAAATAGCCGAAAAAAATTGGAATCGGCGTTGAAACCACTAACTTAGACATAGTACATCGCGTACCAACAAAGCAGAATAAGAAAACGAACGTCATTGTGGAGTTTGTGTCACGCGTAGTGCTGGACAAATTCTTACAATCTGCAAACGACGAAGGACTTGGTGAGACCACGGCCGCGTACCTGAATACAAATACCCCTGTATACCTGAATACAATACCCCTATATACAAAGCGCTGCTTGTCTTGGCAATCACCCGAGAAAAGCGAACAACTAGAAGCTCGTCTGGGTCTAAAATTCAAATATTCTGGTAAGAAAAAGCAAACAATTCCATTTTCCTTCATATATCATCTGCAACCACCTGTGTAACATGGTGCAGCTTCTTTATTTTATTCCTAATGCATGTATCCATGAAAAAAAATAGATAAAATTGTGAACAATCTGGACATTACATGTCGAAAAAACATTATTTCTATATTGTAACATTTGAAGTTTGCATAATAGCTGTAACTCACTTACAGCTCTTCTTTCCCAGCAAACTAGGAGACATAATAGCTATGTCATAAGCGTAGCTTAATAATTTTTGAACCTACCTGGTTAATAATTTCTGTCCTTGCCAAGAGTGACTGGTTCTAGAGGTGATGGTGTAGCTTTGTGTCTGTCATAGATTAAAAAAAGTAGTTCACTTAACAAAGGCAAGAATAGGTAGATATGAAATGCCCTTCGCAGATTTAGGCAATAACATCATTACTGGTGGGATGTACCGTCCACCCGAATCTACAGCCCAGCAATTCCTTATTAAACTGGAAGAATCACCGTATAACCTCACTAACCCGGCAAAAGAAAGTGGTCATTTGTGGTGACTTCATCATGTATACAGCTAATACTTCTAGTAGTAATACTTCTGTGATAAAAAGTGGCCTTAATTATCGATGCATTAACAGTTATACCTCATGTGAATGAACACGTTCACAGATCACCTAGATCGGACTATGAAGCAACAAAAATCACTTTTCATGCAACAGACAGTTAATGCATAAGCATAACCAAAGGAGCGATATGTTGCTCCGTGACTCGCTGGGTTGGGTCATGTTTGCGGTCCCAGCCTGGCGACCACTGCGAAGCTCGGTGGTGCGAAGATCGGACTCAGCACCTCCACCAAAGGTGTTATGTGGATCGGGGCTAGGGCCAGGGCACATAAGGCACAAGCGAACAAAAACTGCACATCACAGCACAGCACAAAACGAGCGACACGCGCCAAAACTTCGCCCTCTTTGCTCGTGTTCTTCATTGTAATATGATGTGGTCCTGTTAGTTGCAACATACCTTCGAAGAATCAGTGTTCGAGCCTGTCAGCTAATAGCTTCCACCTGTAATTGCCATGACCACGACTTTTTGCTCACAACGCCGACGCCTGATTTTTCCCATAATGTGCCATTTAACGCTATCATGCACATCCTCGAGAAGCATCATCGCTTGTCACAGTTACTCTGCACTCAAAGCATGCTGCCTCTCTCTCACATTCTGGAGGGACATTTTAGTTCAGGTTTGCAATTCACAGAACGGGATTGCGTTAAAAGAAGCGGTACAATGTCATCATCTGGGATACAGGTAAAAACGATCATTTGTTATTTATGAGAAAGATGTTTTGTGGGATTGCTTTATTTATTTATCCGTTACAACGTACAGTTGATCCCCTTAGGACCTGCGTGAAATTAACATTTATCTCTGTCCTCGTTTCCTGGAAGAGATTGCAGGTGCCGCTGCTTCGTAAATGGCGGCGACTTCTTGGGGCCTGTGGTTCTTTTGTCTCATGCTGATCTGTATGCCAGAAGCTCCTGATGCCTTCAGAAGGATCGACTGTGGCGAAGACGAAGCAAGGGCGATAAAGTACATTTCTTACGTCAACAGCATACTTACATCCACTGTGTATAAAGCAGTAGTTGCCGAGTGGAACTACGTCACCAACCTCACCGAGTACAACAAGAACAAAACCGTGAGCCCTTTTTTATGTTATCATGTTTTGTCAGTCGGTATACAATGACAATTTGGAGAGGCTGCGGAAACGGCTCCTTTTTCATTCTGGAAACGAGTGTAGGCTATTCTAAAGGAATCATACGATCCCTCAACGTTTTGAAGGCACTTTAACGGGAATAAAATAATGTTGGTTTCAAAGGCACAAATATGTGTAACGAAATTACTTAAGGTCCGCCTTTAGTTTTGAGAATAGTTCGAGTAAGCTTTGTACAAGAACTGTCTCACGTTCATGGCCAGATACGCCAGATAAAAAAAATCATGGAATGAAAATAAGTTTCTTATTTAACAAAATAAGAAAACAAGCAGAGGTTGATGCAACTGATCGCTGTAAAAACAAGCAGATTAGCGATGTTGCTAGAAATCAACATACATTTCTGAACATATCGAATTTTTAGCCTCATTTCTCCAGTATGTGCACATTGCGTATTGTAAGAAAGCGGGATAATAGAGCAGTACTGTATATGCAGTGTTATTACATTTTTGTATATGTATTTTGAGGGCCTCACAGCACATTTACGAGCCTACAAAAAAGCGTCCAGATCTAAAGAAGTGTCTCTTGATTTTGACAATGGCCCTTTTTGCTAACAATCTTTCTGCAATAAAGGAGGGGGTTTAATGTTTCTGGGGCGTTTAAGGTGTAACGATAGCTAACAAGAACAAGTTTTAGTATTACAGAAAGGCATTCTAAAATCTGTAATTGATGTCCAATTAGATCAATATTGAGGCGTTTCCTTTCCAAAATATCAAAAACTGAAATTTACCGACATATATATGAGTATACACGTACCTCTAACATTATGCAAGTGTCAGGTGCACAGCAACAGCAATTATCTTTCTGATGTCAAATTAGTAACCTATATACGCCCCCTTATTGCCACGCAGACAGCCACGCATTAACTGCGGTTTCCAAGGATTGTCGTTGGCTTCCCTTTGAGAAAGAATTAAACGCCAATTCCGATTTCATGTGTTTAAAGCTAATATAGCTGCCTTATAAGCAAAATAATTGCTTCATATTTAGTTAAACAGAGAAACACCTTTTATTTATTTACATGAATTACCCCAGGCACATTGTAAAAAGTGCGTATTGATAGTTAAAGGGACAAAACACTGACCAAAATATGTCACGAGATTATGGTGGAGATGAAAAGATCTTGCCTCCTATAGCACAGATCGAGCACTACAATATCAAAGAAAGGAGGCTTTGTTATTTTAATTTGCCATTGAAAATCGCATAAAAACAACCAAGGCGCTACCTAGCGGAGAAACCCTAGTAATTTCAGTGTAGCCCACCATGTGAATACATGTCAGCAAAATATCGCTGATTTTCGTAACTGCTCACTGTTCTTTTTTTTCTTCTAGGAGGGCTGGCCATAATTTATTGTATTTTGCGCTCTCTCCAGTGCGTCCTTAACTGAAAACCACCCCTGCTTTCGCACCGCGAGAAGTATGTTTTCAGGTTTTGCCTCTAGATGGCGCCACACGGTGTTTGCAAAACAAATCAGAGATCCGTTGGACGATTAGCACTAGGTGCTCACGGCAAAACTACAAATGAGGCGGTACAAGGAGATATGGGCTGGGCATCTTTCGAAGTATGGGAAGCTCAGAGTAAAATATTATATGAGGAACGCCTGAGGAAATTGGACAGTAACAGATGGGCAGCTAAAGTATTTAAATACCTGTACCTAAAAAGCGTTGACTCACAATGGAGGAAAAGAACTTGGAAACTAACTAGTACGTATGCTAGTAACAAGGACGGAGAAATAAAGAGCATTAAGCAACAGGTGAAAAACACAGAAGGTAAAAATTGGATAAATTCGATGGATAAGAAACAGAATGTGGAATTATACCAAAAGTGGAAAAAGTAGATCAGGAAGGAAGATTTCTTTGATAACTCAAGAGCCAGTGCCCTACTTTTTGAAGCTAGATCAGGGTGCCTTAGAACACACAGCTACAAAAAGAAATTTAACAATGGAGATGACGCATGTGCTGTATGTGGAAACTCCAGTGAAACTATTTCCCATATTATACTCGAATGTAATGGTATCTATCCGGAAGTTGGTGCAGGCTCAATCACTGTTCCTGAAGCTCTGGGCTTTAGAGATAACAATGGCCGGGCGAATAAACCGGCGGTGGAAACTAGCAAAGAACGACTGGAAGGTTGGTGGCTTAAAAGCAGAGAAGTGACATAATGTTAGTAATGTAGGAACAAAATGTAATAAATAGAATGGTGGTTTAGTTAACCATTCTAAATCAATAATTAAGATATAGGGAGAAAAATGAGCATGATAGGTATACTGCTACCACCCCGTTTCAAAGGGGACGCTCCTATATTCCATCTATCCATCCATCCAATTTCGTGAATGAAGCGATGATAGTGCCCACTAAAACTTTCGTCGACGAGGGCGTGCGGTATTGTGCCGTAACAGCATTGAATGTGAAACTGAAAAGGACGTTACTCTACGCAAAAAATGCCTGATTACTGTCTGGCGAGCGAAAGTCATATTTGTTTTCGGTACGTCTTTTTTGTCGACCACCAGTCGTCATCGCGGTCGCTGCTCATGGTTTCCAGCATCGGACTACAAATAAACGGGCGCACGCATTGATCGAAAAATCCCCGGTAAAAATTTTCTATAGCGTTTCTAACAAAACCGTTTTGGAATTGAACATTTTAGACATCAATCTTTCCACTGCGGTGAAAAAAAAAATGAAGACCTAAATTCCAGTGTTCTGTCCCTTTGATCTTCTTCAGATATGGCGCAGATGCATATACGTTCCAAGATATATGCTTGATAAATGCTTGCAAGTGCTTTTTTTTTTTCCAATTTAACATATCTTTTAACTAAAGACCTGATATTCCTGGGGATTTTCTTGTGGTCACTACTGCAATTTTCAGTTCAATGTCGGAGTAATATGGAAACTGTGCGCAAAACGCTTATGTTTTCGTCAACTTTCTAGTGATACCTGCATTGTAATTCGAGAAAAGCGTAGGTTCAGGTGCATTTCGGGTCGCATGCAGAGGCTTTTTATCTCGTTTGTTATTCGGAAATTTACAACCAAGAAAAAATGAACGAAAGAAAAAGACTGGTTCCTTCACTGATGCCTATTATCTCGTGCCCTCTTTTTTTACAGGTTGCACAATCTCTCATCGTTAAGAGGCTGGAAAAAGAGATCTGGAGGAATATCATGAAGTTTAAGTGGACTGATTTCAAAGACCAAAAAACGAAAAGAATATTCCGCAAGTTATCCAGGATTGGCACGGCCATCCTGAGTCCTGAGAAGCAAGACAAGGTGACTAGTTGATAACAGACACTCACAAAACTGTGAGAAAGCACTCTCCTCGGAAGCATGCATATTCAGATCTTTAGTTCAATTTAACGACCCTACCCCTGTAGGTTATTACAAGGGGAGGGGGGGGGGGGGGGGGGGCAGAAGGCGAAGAGTTGGATATACACTGGGAAAAATTATAAACTGCAGGTGTGAAGTTTGAAACATGTTTGAAACATATTACGCTGCTTATAAATTCATTACGGAGCCTCGACGACTGCATTTGTTATTTCCTTTCAGTTAGTCAAGTTAGTCGCCGAAATGCAAGAAAATCATGCCTCTGCGAAAGTGTGTCCTTTCAGAAGCAAGGCCACAAATACCGAGAAGTGCAACTTGTCCCTAGACCCAGGTAGCGATGAGCGTTCTTTCTAATGTTAAGCAGCATCAACGGCAGTATGAAGTGCATTATTTAACTTATGGCAATTTTTTCCGCTAACTGTAATTCTGCGGACTTCAACGACCAGAGATAAAGAACATCTTGAAAACATCGAAGAATTACAAGGAGCTACTGCACGTGTGGAACGAGTTTCGCAAGGTTGCTGGGAAGCCAATGAGGGGAAAGTTCCTTCAATACGTCAAGCTGCAGAATGAGGCTGCTAGGCTAAATGGTGAGACTCCTGCGCTCATCTTTTTTTCTTTTTTTTTTTCATGGGAGGCAAATGCGCTTATGCTGAGTAGACAGCAAATGAGCGAAAGAAAACTCTTTTGTCACGGCTACGACAGGCCAAAGCCGCCGTTAGAGCTAGGGCTCCTGTCTGTCTTTCTGGTATATAGGAAGGCTAAAATGTTTTAGACGTAACTTATTACAGTATTTTGTGAAATACGTCAGTAGCTTAGTCTTTGCAAGCTTCTGAAATATTATGGTTTTCGTTTTTATTATCTTTTTTGGGAACCATTACTTAAGACTTTTATTATTTGTATTAGAGAATTTTTTTGGCAGTGATCATGGTAAATGTGCTCGATGATGACAGTGAATAATTCATGCTCAACTTTTACTGCATCTGAAGCAAATACAGCATTCCAGGTTTTCTTTATGATATTTCAAATTCAACCGTCACATTAATAGCACGCCAAACATGGCGGGATCTGATGAACGGCAAACAGGCTTTTTCCCAGTCTCCTCGATCTCGTGCTGCAAGCTCACAACACTGTAGCCGCATTGGGTGCAAGTCGCCTTTGAAGATTTTTTTTTTTTTCATTACCGCGAAGTCGCTTGGCTCTTACATATTACAGTAAACGAATCGAATTATTTCAGATCGTACGTAGTTGAGAACATCAGTTTTATGCATAAGTTACACAGCGTCTACCATTATTGTGTAAGTTTCGGGCGAGCAGTAGAAGGTGCCTTGCTGCATCGGATCTAATCGTCTTTTATCACCTTCAAAATGGCTGGCGTTCTTTTGTATGTCACTCATTCGCAAATATCGCACTTACAACAGCACTTCTCTACGCCTGGCTGTATTGTACTACTGACATCTGGCTGTCTAGGCTTGGGTGACGATAAGACAGTGTAGGAGAATCGCAATACAGGCTATAGTTGGCACAATCTTAAAAGGAGGCAGTCGACCACAGAAAGGACGGGAAAACGGAAGGCGAACACGGAAGGCGAACACGGAGAAGGCGAACACGGAAGGCGAACACGCTACGACTGGGCTATGAACAGCTCATTACTATAACAATGTGTCTTGACGCCGTAAGAATCATAGGAGGATTCTCGCAAAGCTCCCTCCCTCAAGGCTTGATCGCGTCGCAGGTGGCAGTTGCAATAAAACGGGCCGTCTTTTGTTGAAGGTTGCGTTGGTGACCACCGTCAATTTTAAGTTGCATGTAACGTAATTACGCTCGAAATTAGGAGATCGCGCAGCTGCACCCGTAGCTCAGTTGGTAAAACATCGCATTCAAAATTTGGAGGTCGTGGGTTCAGAGCCTGTTATGTGGTTGCGTTCCTTATCCTTTGTGATCAATTGTATTCGGAAGTTACCGACATTCTAGTGGAAATTAAGAAGAAATGGGCATGGGCAGGAAGTGTAGTGCGAAGAGAGGATAATCGATGGCCGCTTAGGGTAACAAACTGGATTCCAGGAGAAGGAAAGCGTAGCAGATGGCGGCAGAAAGTTAGGTGGGCGGATGAGGTTAAGAAGTTCGTAGGGGTCAAGTGGATGCAGCTAGCACAGAACCGGGTTAAGTTGATAAATATGGGAGAGGCCTTCGCCCTGCAGTGGGTATAGTCAGGCTGATGATGATGATGATGATGATGATGATGATGATGATGATGATGATGATGATGATGATGATGATGATGATGATGATGATGATGTATTCGGCAACAAAAATGGCTAAAAATAATTTTTCATTCATCAACACCTGAAAGAGTAAAAAATGAAAACATTTGCCATTTAGTCGAAAACAGTCATACAGTCATCATAGCCGAGCAAAAATCTAGCTTCTGCCTGATGGTTGCCGTTACAATCATGTCAAACATGTAGCAAAACCACGTCAAACAGTACTTTTCTACGTCCTAATCGGTTTAACCGGAGTTAAACACCGGGCTTATTTTTCTTCCCAGGTTTCAGCTACTTGTGGCTTTCATCGTAGGCTGAATATAAATATGTACGCGCGCGTGCGCGTATTTTTATGTCAGAGTTTGGTTTGTGGGGGTTTAACGTCCCAAACCGACTCGGGCTATGAGAGATGCCGTATTGGAGGACTCCGGAAATGTCGACCACCTGGGGTTCTTTAACGTGCACTGACATCGCACAGCACACGGGCGCCTTGCTTTTCACCGCCACCGAAAGGCGGCCGCCGAGGCCGGGATTCGATCCCCCATCCTTGGGAACAGTAATCGAGCGCCGTAACCACTGCGCCACCCCGGCGTGGCTTTTTGTCAGAGTTTGAGGTCATTGTTGTTGCCTTGGCGTTGTTAATGCTTGCGCGAACGGTATAACCACAGTTTTCACAACCTTTAACTTAGTGGTCACACTGACCGTTGACTCGTTTCTTTTTGCACCTTATCGATAACTGAACAGGCTTCAAAGACGCGAGTGGCATGTGGCTGGATGTATACGAAGATGACTGCTTCGAGGAGAAAATAAGAGAACTATGGCAGCAACTGAAGCCACTGTACCAGCAACTGCATGCGTACGTCCGTTCCAAACTGCGCAAAGTCTACGGCCACAATAAAATAAAAAGGGATGGACCAATTCCTGCCCACGTGCTTGGTATGTAGTACACATCTATGCTTTAGAGTCTGAGAAAAATGTTGAACCAGTACTGACAGTTGAAGCCCCATACTTAATTACAGCACTGCAAGCCGGAGGTATATAGGATCTCCACTTTTTAAATGCACCGGGCATAAAAAAAACTTCAGTTTGAACTTATTCTTGGTGCGAGTTTTAAGCCATACGCTCATTAAATAGAACATGGCGAGGCGACAGTAACCAATGTATTGAACAGGAGGCACTGAATTTGTCCGCTTTAAACGACATATTTGGACAAAATTAAGATTTTCCGGCCTAAAAACGGTGTTTGATTATATTCATCTCGAATTATATTTACACCATTGCTTCGCTCCCGCCCTTAATTATTTCAACAGGATTTTAAACCAGTCAGATGCATAACTGTGTCTAAAGTTTAGACGATGAACTTTAAAGCTAACGCTAAAGGCATCATTTAGGTAAGGCAGTATAACAAAGGCCAAAAAACATTTCCTTGTGTTACACGTTTTAAACTTGACTCTACGCTAAATTTCTCGCAAATAATGACCGCCATATTTTGTCAGTATAATATTGCTACATTTTTAGTGCAAGATCGTGGTTTTCACGTAAAAACAAAATAATGTAGGAAACGTGTAAAAGTCTCACCTAGGAATCCCTCACAAATCTGGGATTCTAGTGCATCTTTTAGTTTTCAGTCATCAGTAAGGCATTTTAACACACATTTATGCCCACGTGGATGAGAACTGTCTAAGATTTCAATGCGTAGCCAAAATTGGATTTAAATCTTTTTGCTTAAAAACCTGTGGCCGAGTTTTTGAAAACAATTCTGAAGCAGCTGTGGAAATTATAAAGCTCATGTACAGTCATATTGATACATATTGTCTAACCTTTCGATCCGTTGTAAAATTTTTCTACTCAGCCATTTCCTGCACTTACAACGTGTGATTAAGTCTTCCATAAAAAACCAGTGAGCCGTGTTTTTTTTTTTTTTTAATAAACGCCAAATAACTACGAGCCTGACCTGGAAGTGTCTGCAGATATACTTATTGTTATGGTGCAGCTATGGTCAAATACTGCGTTCAAAAACTGTTTTGAAAATGTCTGCAAAATTTCTGAATATCACCTTCTAGAATATGGGCGATCACGACTATACAGACAGGTATCTACATATATTTCTTCGCTGAGTTTAAACTGAGCACTGATGAGTGCAACGGCCATTCATAGTTCAATGACCGCCGAGCACGCTTGCTGGTATTGCGGCCGCCGAGTGATTTTCAGGCGCAAGTCAAGTCAATAAAAGGTTCATTTAGTGCAATGTCAGTGTCCTCACTTGCTGCCTTCGGCATTTTCGCAATCGCATGACGCACTTTTTTATAAGAGGCTGGACGCCTGTGCATTCGGTTCACTGCCAGAACGACTAGTCAACTAGTCAGCAATAGTCAGTAGTAGCAGTCAAGCTAATCAATAATAGTAATAGCACTAGTAGTCAAGCTGGTCAGCAATGAATGCCCCCAACTATTTCTTATGTTCCTCTGTTTCATGCAGGTCACATTCACTCTCAATCGTGGTCTGCGATTATCGACATCACTCAACCTTACCCTCACAAGAAACCAATCAACGTCACGAATGCGATGAGGCGAAAGGTAAGCAATACTTTTTCAGTCGCACTATACCGAACCAAACTTCGTCATTTTTAGCGCATCTCGCTACTACAGACGGTCTCATTGTAACCTTCCGAAATGGGCAAGATTATCGTATTTCAGTGACGTTCTTGGGGAAATCTGACGCCATCGCTACACTTGTGGCTTTTTTCTCACTGCACTAAGAAAACGTTGTCCTGGTGTTCTGACAAGTGAAAGACAGCCTAACGCACGAAGACATTTTTGTCTCTGGTTAAACTGGATTCACGAACGCTACAGATTAGGCTGATCGCGGCCCGCTCATACAAACAAAAGCTGCAGCTTTTACTTCACACAGTGACAATCAGTGAAGTATAATAAAAAAAAAACGTTAGTTATGGTTTAAATCTGGTTAACCCTAGTTCAACTGCGATAGCCACGGCGGAAGCTTCTTTTGCCTGCTACATTACTCCTCTATCACGCCCTATCCGTGTAATGTGCGTAAGCTACACCAGCCCACATATAAATGAGAAGAGTTCAATGCTGCTGAACCAAATATGGAGCTAACGCATTAGCTGCGGGTGACCGAGCGTTCTTCATTTTCTTCGACTTCTTCTTCCTCTTCTTCGTCTTCTTTTTCTTCTTAGTCTTCTTCGCCTTCATCTCGTTCGTCTTCGTCTTCTTCTTAGTCTTCGTCTTCTTCGCGGCTTTCAAGGTCAAACTTGGCCCTTTCCGGGACTACGCGACGGTGCGAAACCTGGTGTAGTATTGCTAACGCAATAAAAATGCATCACCATGGGTAAAAATAACCGTTTCAGCTCCTTATACCTCTATTTCAATTCCTTCTTTTTTTTTTTATCAAAGTGCCAGTATTCAAGAATAAAGAGACCAGTACTCGCATTCGAAAAGGTCCGTAAAATCTGGGAAGAAGTTACTTTAATATAAAACGCAATTCAGTGTTCAGAATTTCATCCGACTGTTGCGATAGAGTTCACAACAGTAAAGAACAGATAAACGTTCCGACAGCGCTCCAGGGACTGCACTGGAGACATGAGAAAGCTTCAGCTTTGCTGCTGCACACGATACATCGAGCTGCTTTTGTACAGCTTTTGCTTGCAAGGCCAGGGCTCACGCGGCACTGTAGAACCTTTTGGCGGGTGCAAATAAATGTTATTTCCTTCTCTCTCTCTTCTTAGCGTACATTCGTTGCAGTGCTCCTGCATGTGATGGATTGATGCTATGGCGCCGCTCGTCGCCTCGCCCCAAACGTTGCCGTGGAGACGACAGGAACACTAGACAAGAACACATCTCGCATAATCTCGGGGACAGATCTCGCGCACGCGATATTTTCACCATGAGCCAAGAAAGAATTTCGGCTTAATAATGTGGTTAAAATATTCCGTGAACGTTATTTTAAACAAAGACATACTCCTGTATAAGTTCATAATAGAAGCGAGGCTGGCGACTTTTAAAAAGGAAGCTTTTGAAGGAGATCTGTTTGTTTAGGTGCTTATGTGTCCCAAAAGTCAAACCATGAAGGTACAGGTAGAAGCACGTAAAGATATCCTTTTCCGGTCAAGTGGAGATGCAAATATACTAACGGTAATGTACATTTAAACTCGGTTATGTGGTGTATGCTGCATTTTCTGCTGACCGGTTTCATTATTTCAGTGCAGAATTTTGGAGGTAAAACAACGCTCACCGCAATTTCAAGCAGTGTGGTCTATTGCGTGTTAGACCTCACAACCGCATCATCTACATTTTTTGTGACATGATACTTTAACTATCAGCGTTAATAGAATCGCAATTGTATCGGATTGAAAATGCAGTTCCATCTATTACATTCATTTTAAAGCAGACAGACTGTAAAACTGTGATGTCCTCGTTGCAAATCCTTGAGTAACTATAAACTGCCAAAAGGTATTAAAAAAACACAAATGTCCTCTATTCAAGATTACAATTCTAAGAACAAGCAATGTAACCGAAACAAAGTTGTGAACATAAATGCATGCGTTTCTTCTTTTTTTTTTTTTTTGGTATTCGCTATTTCGCTTCCTTTTAAAACTGCTATAAATTGTATTCGATCGAGTATTTATACAAGCTACTGCGCTCTCTGCAGAAAATGACGGTACTGGAAGTTTTCAAGCAAGCTGAAAGATTTTTCACATCAATGGGCCTTCCTCCAATGCCGCAAACATTCTGGAAGCGGTCGATACTGGAAAAGCCCAGGGACAGGAAAATCGTATGCCACCCCTCCGCGTGGGATTTCTACATCAACAATGACGTGAGGTACGAAACGAGGACTAGCTTATAAAAAATATTCGCCTTTGCCCATGTAGCCAGCTCTTTGTTTAAAAACAAGTTTATAACCTGAAAGATGCAATTTTTTTCAACAGTATTCGAACTCATTTTTTTTTTCTTGGCAACTACAATCAGCAGACTTTTTATCTTTATTTCTTACTGTCTCCCTCTTTTTCGTTCGCGTGATATATCCTCGGCGAAATCTTTAACTGTTCTTTCATTTCTATTTATCTGGTATTCTCATCACCCATTATCAATTTTCACGTGCCCTCTTTCCGTCAGTTTCATTCATTTACCGGCCCCAGCGCTGGGAAAAACTGTTGCGTGGCCTTGTATGCAGCCCCCTTTTAAAGGCCCACTGTCCACCCTCCGGTCGAAAATATTTTCTTCCCCGGTGACTGTGAGACTTCGCCCCTAGAACGCAAGGCCGCAAAATGTTTTTGAAAAGAGCAACTAATAACGCAGTTACAGCCACCGCAATCACCCGATTCTGTCAGGCTTCTTCCGTTCCCTCGCAAAGGTTTTTCACTCTCCTGCCCGAGGTCGTCTAGCCTCCGCAAGACAAATTCCCCTTCCTCCTCCGCGTTTGGTGGGAGGTGGGGCGTGGCACTCCGCGAGCGAAAAAAAACAAAAAAAAACGGCCGAGGGAGCGCGCGCCGCTGGATTCAGTCTGGCCGTGGCGAGGGAAAAGCGCGCAGCGAGTGGTAACCACCCATCCTTCTCCCGTCAGTCAGCGAGACGGACCAATGGACGTCGCTCGCGGTACGTACGTCATTACTGTGGCCCGTCGGGCCAGCGCAGGAAACGGGGAAGCTGGCTTCCCAAAGGAGAGCATGAGAGAGCTTTGAATTGTATTTTCGATGCTTTGCGGCGCGTGTGTCGCTGTAGCATTTTGCACAGACTATCTCCGGTACCTGATCGAAACACTGGGCTCTTTTGTTTAAAAGGGCCTTCCCTGGACAGTGGCCCTTTAATGCAGGAATACATTTAACGATTATATTTCTACCTTTTTTCGTCCATCCGTCCACGCCGCAAAGAAAATAGATCTCAGCTATGCCACATGAACATGTTAACGGGTTAAAAATATTTGAAATAACGCCAAAATTATCGAGCGATATTCAGGTAACCGAAGGAAAATAACTGAGCTCAATAACGACTGGGTTACATTGGATGGCATAGAAATCTGACATAGAGCGACCGAATCCGCCTTTTTCACAAAATGTAGGCCCTCTGGGAGTGGTTGAAAAGTCGTCTGCTACTGGTTGAAAACATCCTTAGCGCCAGCGAAATCAATGTGTGTGTTCTGGACAGCTACCGCCATCTATCGCATGCGCCTGTCAAGAATATTACCTACACATGGCCACCGAGATCAGTTACGACTCCGTCGATCACGGAGGCCAGGAACTACGCATGTGCAGTTTGGGCTGGTGGTTTGTTTTCAACCAGGGGAGAGGCGCGCATGCGCAGAGCGGCCTTGTGAAAAAGGCGGATTGCAAGACGCGCATGCTACTCCTAGCGACGAAGTACCGCTTGTTCAACTAACTAAAAGTGGACCTACCGAATTCGCGACGCGAATGTGAGAGACTCTATGACGCAAACACGTTGATATTTTAAGGAAGTATTTATAAAAAGACAGGCGCGAAATAAATTTTATCTTCATATAAATGCACAACCCAGTCGAAAAAAAAACTGCAGAACTGTGTCAAAAATATGACAAAATACCCTGTAGTTCTGTCGTAACCATGAGATTTTTCTGTAGTTCTGTAGTTTTTCTGTAGTATATTTCTGTGCTTTGTAGTTCTGTAGTACTTTTCTGTTGTAACTACAGAAATTTCTGGTGTTACTACAGAATGTTCTGTTGTCACAACAGGTTTCCCGTCAAAAACCGCACAGAAAGTATGTCTTAACATCAGAAAATTTTCTGTTGTTTTTTCCTACCGGGAATATCTTCCTGAGATAGAAACAAAAGTGATTGCGGCTTAGATCGGCTAAGCCTTGTTATGCAAGAGAGAGCTTTGTTTTGCCTGGTTATGCTGTGTTATACTAAGCCAGGTTAGAGTCATACATATGCTGAACCTAGTTACAGTGCGGCAGCAGGATTAAGAATGGTCAGATACAGTTTGCTGTAGGGGAAAGGAATGGAACACTGTCTGGCATTATGTCAGGCATTGCTGTATATTTGTGGAGATACGTTCCAATACGAGTAAAATTTGCCGAGTGTGTCGAGAAAAAGAAGCAGCAGCATAAGGAGAAAAAGAAGAGAGTGCCGCCGCTACACGTGAAGTGAAATTGAGGAGAACAACAACAACAACAGCTGCGCCGATGAATTCTTGGCTGGACGTAGCCAGTAAAGCTTCCGCTTTAAATCATGCTTGCGTCAAGATGCCGACAGCGGGCGAGGATCCTCGAGGTACACGCTACGCCATCGCTGTTGCTACGAAGGTACATGCAAGAGGCGCTGGAAATGAAGGCACATGAGTTTCTTTACTGACAGCCTTTTTGAGATGTTCCTTGCGCATGCATGAGAATCGAAGCATTGAACAACACGTGTGCACTCCTTCAGGTTAATATCGGTGTGGCGTGCATTATACAAAATAGTTTTTTTCTTTGCATTCAAGTGTTCTCAAGAGCGAGGGGTGCATACTACTCGCGCACCCTTTGACGACTCCAAACCGGGTGTTTTCTAAATCCCACCATACTAAAACGCTTGGACCCGACATTCACGGGTAGGTGTAAATTCTGCATGCAGTATGCTGACCTAATCCACATGGCGTGAGCCTGCCAGCAAAATACAAAAATAAAAGTTATAAAACAGCCAACGGAGGGCTGGGAGGCGGCTTTGTCCAGCTCGGACCTGGAAGCCCAGCGTTGCCTGGTCCAGAGAGCTCGGACAGCGGCTGCGGCCAATGGCGTCCCTGAATAGGGTCTGCCACTCAGCTCTACAACCATACGCACCTCCCTTTCCCAAATCATTTCATTGTAAATAAATGTTTTCTCCTCCTCCTCCTCGACGGTAGTCAGAATCCGAGTTGAAAAAGCTAGCTTCGATGAAGAAAACTTCTCAAAATTGTTCGTGTACAAACACATGACGCGGGAAATATGCTGATTTGTACTTGTATAATTTTTAAGCGTAAATATATGCATATGCCTCCAACTTCCCCAGGATCAAGCAATGCACGCAAGTCAATATGGACGACTTTCGTACCGTTCACCACGAAATGGGCCACGTAGAATACTTCCTCAAATACGCTAAGCAGCCATTTGCGTTCCGCGAAGGTGCTAACCCTGGTAAGCCATATACGCTACATTTTAAGCAGCATTTTCAGTCTTCTGTGTGATGTTATAAACCATTGCTTTATACTTGCATTAATGCACTTCACTTCTTTTGACGTGTCTGTCTTGAAAGTAGTTATTCTTGTCACGTGACGTTCTGATAATTTAACATATCAACATATTGGTCACGTTAAATCTACGCACTGTTTACCGTGACATATTTTGAGAAAATTTCCAGTCCGGTTGTGTGTGATAACTCTCTCTCTCTCTAACTAACCTTAGTGACCTTTACTAGAACCTTAGTGTATTCAAACTACGCATTACGATATTAGTCGTAAACGGGGCTACCTCCCCTAGGTGTAAACCGAAGGACTACGCGCTTTCCTCCGCAGGGTCAAAAGGAGAAAAGACACCAACGGCCCCCCCTTGCATAGCCTGGAATCCTGACCCCACAATCTCAAGTAGACGTCTCCACCCCACTCCCTGCACCGCACTACCCCTTCTCCCTCCACACCGTGTACTTAAGCTACTAAGCAACCGTCTCTTGTCAGTCCCTAAAAAGGGGGCCAAGTCGGTTTCGAAACTCCGGGATTTTTTTAATTAAAACTTTTGTTTATAGACTCCTCTTAATGTATCATAGAAGAGGATATCGTACTTCGATGAAATTTGAGCTGTTTGAAACGCAGGGACTGAAAGCGACTTCTTCTTTAGCCATTATGTGCATCACTATCTACGCGCACTTAATACCGATAACCAATAAAATAAACTGAGCAATGTGAAAACTCTTTTCATTTTCACTGCTGTAAGTTAATTATGCGAAAGAGAAATGAAGTAATAATATGTTAGCTGCTCTGAACTGAGTACAAAGCGGTTGCTGGTACGCATAGCAGTATTTCAAGCAGAAATGTATCCTAACATACTCATGGGAAACGGTCATGGGATACTCATGGGACATCACATCGTGGAGACAATGGCGCTGCCAAAAATATGAGACTGGAGTTGCGCTCGAAATTAACTCTTTATGGGGCTCACTTGCGGCCGCAAAGGAATTAAGCAATCGGCGGCGGCGAAAGCAGCAAGCGTGCTCAGTGGTCGTCGATCTGCGAATGCCCGGTGCACTGGTAAGGGCTCAATTTAAAGTCGTCATATAGGAATATCTAGATAAAGACGCAAAATGTGACTAACACAATCGAGAATATTGTAGACGCAGAGGCGCGCGGCTGGGACCATTCACGATCGTTCTCGGTGCATCTTGTGTACCAAAAAACAAAAACAATTAGTTGTGGTTTAACTCCGGTTAAACCTAGTTGAATTGCTATAGCAACGGCGGAAGCTTCTTTAGCCTGCTACGTTATTCCCCTATCACGCCCTGTCAGTGTAAGGTGCTACATTATTGAGGACACTTAAGTTCAGTTCAGTCGTTCAGTCGTGTCCGACTTTTCGTGACCCTATGGACCATGTCACGCCACGCTTTCCGGTCTCTCACTATCTTCCCAACATCACATAACTTCATCTGCAGTGCCTCGAGGATGCCATCTAGCTCTTCCTTTAAAAGCATGGAAGAAGGAAAGAACTTAGGAGAAAACCTGACGTCATTTTTTTTAAGCCGGCGCGGCCCCGCCGCGACCGGACGCTGCAACGTCTCTCCTCCTCCTTTACCCTCCGCATCATCTTTCTCCGCAACGCTCACGTACCTAGGGCCCTTAGCAACGCTGTTGCTAGTGGCCCGAGTTTTCATACAACATCGTCGCCGTTGCTATTGGCCCGACTTGGCTAACCCTAAATTTTGACGTCACTTCCGCCACACTTTCTCCAATGCATTGGGAATGGCAAGGGCCTCTCCTAAGTTGTTTCCTTCCTCCATGTTTAAAAGTATGACGTGAGAGCGTAAGTTGCCAGTCTTGTTCTTCTCCTCCTCCTTCTTCGTCTTCTTCTTTTTCATTTTCTTCATTTCCTTCTTCTTCTTTTCCTTTTTTCTTTTTTCTTCTTCCTTTTCTTCTCTTCTTCTGCTCCTCCTCCTTCTCGGCTGTTCAAGGTCAAGCGTGGCCTCCGCCGGGACCAAGCGACGGCTCAAAACCTGGCGCTGTATTGCAATCGCAATAAAAATGATAACACCCCGTCTCACGACAACGACCATGAACAAACACAGTGCAAGATCGTTCCGTGAGCGAAGTGATAAGGTCGCATGCTACCGGTTGTTGAAAACAAACAACAAAAGTTTTAAATGGCTCGTGGTAGTGTTATTTAGCTGCTCTGAATACGAAGCAACTTGAGCAGAGTTCTGGGCCAATTGGTATATCATTTACAGTGAGGCTTAGCGCTCGTCCTGTGTGCCTCTCTTGTCCTCTTCTGTCTCGTGCTAAGCCTCCCTGCAAATCAATAGTACAAAGCGATTGATAATATTGTAGCATGCGTTGACGACAAAGAAGCGCAGAAGTGTGAGAGGAAGAAGAAGTGTGCTAACCTCGAGCCTGAACTCCGACGCTGTTCGTAGAGCCTTTGACACGCCTTGGACCTCGGACGCAACTATAAGGGTCGCTGTTTACGCGACATCTGGTGGAGCTGCCGGGTACGACTTTCATGAGCCGGACGCCCCCTACAAGCCCAGGACGCACCCCTAAGGTGGAGACTCCAGTACACCAGAGCAGCCGCCGACTGCAAGGTCTGCCTCCCGAGTGTGGTCCTCTCCCTGACCACAGACCAACAAGGAGCGTTTCTGTCAGCGCGATGAATCCCTCGGTATCAACAACTCCTGTCCTGCTCCACCACCAGCGGGATCCACCACATTTCCACGGCCTGCCCCATGAGGACGCTGAAGACTGGCTGGAGCAGTTCGACCGGGTGGCTGCCTTCAACGCCTGGAACGCTGACTCGAAGCTTCGCCATGTCTACTTCGCACTGGAGGATTCTGCGAGGACATGGTTCGAAAATCAAGAAGCCGGACTCCGAACGTGGGACACATTCAAGGCAGAATTCTTGCGTATGTTTACCAACACGCTTCGCAAGGAAAAAGCGCAACTGCTTTTAAGTAGCCGCATACAACATCCGAATGAAACTGTTACGGCCTACGCCGAAGAGATGAAGCGACTCTTTCGACGCGCGGACCCAACCATGTCGGAAGAGAAAAAAGTGCGCCTTTTGATGCAAGGTGTTAAAGAGCAGTTATTTGCAGGCCTGGTGCGAAGTCCACCAACAACTGTCGCCGAATTCATAAGTGAGGCGTCTACCATCGAGAAGGCACTTGACATGCGCGCCCGGCAATACCAGCGCACTACAGTGTCTATGAACGCCGCGAGTGCAGGTGAAGCCATACAGTTTTCGTCAGAATCGTTGCGTGACACGATCCGGGCGATAGTCCGGGAAGAGGTGGCAAAATACCTGCGGATTCCTCCACAGCCACAGGTTGCCACTGTTTCCGATATCATCCGTGAGGAAGTACAACAGGCGCTGGGTGTTCCCGCACCCGTCACCGTGCCCGCACCCGTCACCGTGCCCGCACCCGTCACCGGGCCCGCACCCGTCGCCGCGCCTGAACCCGTCGTAGCTACACCGCTGCCCCAGACCCTGAGCTACGCCGCGGTCACCAGCCGCTACCTGCCGCCTTCGACAGCATCCTACGAGCCTCGCGCGCCGGTCGCCCATGTGTCTTCACGGCCGAGCATACGCCGCCGAAGGACCGATATCTGGCGAACGCCCGATAACCAACCGTTGTGCTACCATTGCGGCGAAGCTGGACACCTGTGTCGCCGCTGCCCCTACAGGGAACTCGGCCTCCGTGGGTTTTCTTTTGATGCCCGTCGTCCGTTGCCTGGCCAGCAGCCACGCGAAATCGCAGAATACATTTCGCGTTCCAACACAGGCCCAAGCCGCCTCCGATCGCCGTCGCCTCGCCGTTACAGCTCTCCTGGACGCCAGGAGCAACTGCCAAGTCCCCATAGGGGAAACTAGATGCAGCAGCCTCTGGAGGTGCGGCTGCTACAGTGCGAAAATTTCAAGATCCTCCACAGACCCACGACAGTTCTTCACTGCAAACTACAGTTCGTTACTTACGGCCACCAGCAGAATCGACGCCGCTACGAAATTCCGCTGATCCTCAACGTAACCACGACGCCGACATACGCCCCACCACTCCTTCAGAGCATCGAAGTCGAGACCGAACCCCACGAAGCTGTCGCCGCCCGACACAACAAACTGCCGACCTGCAGATCTCCGTTGATGGCGTAGACGTCACTGCTCTAGTCGACACTGGCGCTGATTATTCAATTCTAAGTGCACACTTCGCCAAAGCTCTCAGAAAGGTCACAACATCATGGGGTGGCCCGCAAATACGCACAGCTGGCGGACATTTAATTATGCCCACGGGAGTGTGCACGTCGAGGATCACTGTACAAGGGCAAACCTTTCTGGCGACGTTCATCGTATTGGCTCAGTGTTCCCGTGACGTCATCCTCGGTATGGACTTTTTAACCGAAAATGGCGCCATTATCGATCTGCAGAATAAGTCCGTAAGATTTTCAGTTGAGAATGCTATCGAATCCAACAGCATGCTCCCCGCTGCACTCCACATTATTGATGACCATGTTAGTGTGCCCCCACGTTCAAGCATCATGGTCTCAGTGGGTTCCCTCCCAATGCAAGATACAGAAGGTGTCGTCGAGACAAAACAGAAACTGCTTATTGAAAGAGGCATCGCCGTTGCCAGGGCAGTTGTTTTTGTTGAAAATGGCAAAGTTGATGTTCTTCTCACGAACTTCAGCAATGAACATCAACATCTGAACAGAGGGACAACTGTCGCATTTCTCGACGCCATAACTGACACTAGTTATGAATGCAATTTTACCAGCGCTTCAGCAACAGAACCCTCCGACATTACTGAACCTCTGTACGATATAAACCCGGCCTTACCTCGAAAGTATCAAGAGAAACTACGGCACCTGCTCCGTCGCTACTCTAATGCATTTGCCAGATCATCACGCGTCGGTCGAACCCACCTTGCAAAGCACCGCGTCATTACAGATGAAGCTGTTCGACCACTTCGCCAGTCGCCTTATCGAGTTTCCCCTAAAGAACGTACTGCCATCCGAGACCAAGTGAAGGAAATGCTCGATAACGATGTCATTCGCCCTTCCCGCAGCCCCTGGGCTGCACCTGTGGTACTTGTGAAGAAAAAAGATGGCACACTTCGTTTCTGCGTAGACTATCGCCGACTGAACAACGTTACGAAAAAAGATGTTTACCCTTTGCCCAGAATAGATGACGCCTTAGATCGTCTGTGCAACACAAGATACTTCTCCTCCATGGATCTCAAGTCTGGATACTGGCAGATAGAGGTCGATGAGAGGGACCGCGAAAAGACTGCTTTCATTACACCTGACGGGCTATACGAATTCCAGGTCATGCCCTTCGGCCTTTGCTCCGCGCCCGCAACCTTTCAGAGACTCATGGACAGCGTTCTTGGAGATCTGAAGTGGACGACATGTCTTGTATACTTGGACGACGTAATTGTATTTGCCCCGAATTTCGAGGAGCACCTCCGTCGCCTAGACGCAGTACTAGACGCCATCCAAACGTCGGGCCTCACTCTGAAAGCCGAAAAATGCCATTTTGCTTATGAAGAGCTGAAGTTTTTGGGCCATGTCGTGAACCAAGCGGGAGTTCTGCCGGATCCTGAAAAAACAGTTGCCATCGCCAATTTTCCGACGCCGCGGGACCAGAAAGAGGTGCGACGCTTTCTTGGGCTATGTGCATATTATCGACGTTTCGTGGAAAACTTTTCTAAAATAGCCGCCCCCCTTACACTTCTTACTAAGGCTGATATGCCGTTCACATGGGGCGACCAGCAAATGGACGCATTTCAGGAGCTTCAACGTCGCCTGCAGTCACCTCCAGTTCTAGCACATTTCGATGAAACCGCAGACACCGAACTCCACACGGATGCAAGCAATGTTGGTTTGGGCGCTGTCCTAGTACAGATACGTAATAGTGAACAACGTGTGATCGCCTACGCTAGTCGGGCTTTGTCTAGGGCTGAGACAAACTACTCTGCCACTGAAAAGGAATGCCTGGCCATCGTGTGGTCTATTTCGAAGTTTCGACCATACCTGTACGGCAGACCCTTCAAAGTGGTGACCGACCATCACGCGCTTTGTTGGCTGGCAAGCCTTAAAGACCCTTCTGCGCGTCTCGCCAGGTGGAGCCTACAACTTCAAGAATACGACATCACTGTAACCTACAAGTCAGGTCGTAAGCATTTAGACGCTGACTGCCTGTCTCGTGCTCCTGTACAACCAGCTTCGGATGCCTCAGGTGACGACGACGCATTTCTGAGTGCAATTAGTTCAAACAATTTTGCCGATGACCAACGGAATGATCCCGAACTTCGCCAGGTAATCGATTTTCTTCAAGGTGCCGGCAGCATGGTCCCTAGCCCTTTCCGTCGTACTTTGTCTTCTCTGTGTCTCCGTGATGGCGTTCTCGTCAAGAAGAATTTTACAGCCAGTAGTCGCCAATACCTCCTCGTTGTACCAGCAAGCTTAAGGGATGAGATTTTTCAAGCCTGCCACGACGAACCCACATCCGGCCACCTGGGAGTCACTCGAACGATATACAGAATTAAAGAACGGTATTACTGGCCTCGTTTGTCAAGCGATGTAACGCATTATGTTCGAACTTGCCATGACTGCCAACGTCGAAAGGTTCCGCCTCTGAGGCCAGCCGGTCTTTTAAAGCCCATTACGCCACCGTCCAGACCATTCCAGCTAATAGGGATGGACTTGCTCGGACCGTTCCCTACTTCCACCTGTGGGAACAGGTGTATTATAGTAGCTACTGACTACCTGACCCGCTACGCAGAAACCGCTGCTCTTCCTTGTGCTACCGCTTTTGAAGTTGCGAAATTTTTCGTTCTTCAAATTGTCCTGAGACATGGCGCACCAGAAGTACTCATTACTGACAGAGGAGCTACATTTTCTGCAGAACTCATCCAGCATATCCTTGTCCTTAGTCGCACCAATCATCGTCGCACGACTGCATACCACCCGCAAACAAACGGCCTGACAGAACGTTTGAACAAGACCATTGCCGATATGTTGTCAATGTATGTGGACGTCCATCACAAGACATGGGACGAAGTATTGCCGTATGTAACATTTGCATACAATACCGCCGTTCAGGAAACTACCAACATGACTCCATTCAGCCTAGTTTACGGCCGACAAGTGACGACCACGCTCGACGCCATGCTGCCCCACATAGACGAAAGTCCAAATGATGATGTCGCCTCTTTTCTACAGCGTGCCGAAGAGGCCCGTCAACTTGCACGGGTGCGAATACAGCAGCAGCAAGGCCTAGATGCACAACGCTACAACCTGCGGCGGCGGACTGCAGACTATCTGCCAGGTGACCTTGTCTGGGTTTGGTACCCCATTCGACGACGCGGACTCAGCGAAAAACTCTTGCGCCGTTATTTCGGCCCCTACCGCGTTCTTCGACGCGTTAGTGAACTGGACTATGAAGTCGTTCCGCACGAGGAACCAGAGCCCCGGCGTCCCAAGCGTTCTGAAGTGGTCCACGTGGTCCGCTTGAAGCCTTTTCATGCCAGATAGTAGCCCCTTTTACTCTGTCCCTCTTTCAACCTAGCATCGGGACGATGCTTTTCGCACGGGGGGGCTAATGTAGCATGCGTTGACGACAAAGAAGCGCAGAAGTGTGAGAGGAAGAAGAAGTGTGCTAACCTCGAGCCTGAACTCCGACGCTGTTCGTAGAGCCTTTGACACGCCTTGGACCTCGGACGCAACTATAAGGGTCGCTGTTTACGCGACAATATGAATGACAACTTTTCAAGCTGAAAGTACTGTAGCAAAACATCTTCGTCGGAAACTAGAAATTTCTAAGAAAATGCACTCAGTCATACTACAGCCAAGCAACACGTTTTCTCATCGATCCCGATTTTTGCCTCCCCCCCCCTCCCCCTCAGGATTCCATGAAGCGATCGGCGACACCATTGCTCTATCTGTTTCTACCCCAAAGCATCTCCGAGCAGTAGGTCTGCTGAAAGATCCATCGGATGATTACGGTAACTAAAATATCTTACCTTTATTATTTGGTTTCGATGTTTGGTTTGTTGGGTTGAACGTTCTGAAGCGACTCAGGCTATGAGAGATGCTGTCGTATAGGGCTCCGAAAATTTCGACAACCTAGGGTTTTTTTACGTGCACTGACATCGCGCAGCACACGGGCGCCATGCTTTTCGCCTCGATCGAAAAGTGGCCACCGTGGCCGGGACCCAATCCCGCATCCTTGGACACAGTAGCCGAACGCCTTAACCACTGCACCACCCCGGCGGGTCCAGACTTTAATATTTGTTCTTATTTTACTGTTATCGAAAATTATTATGATGCCATAACAGCCATAGGGCGCAACCTATTTTGGAGCAACGTGTTTATATTTTTCGGCGTAACTTCTGGGGTACCCAGATGGATGAGTTATGTTTGGACTTCTTTGTTCTGGCTGATCATCAAAGCCTCCTAGGACTCCAAATTCTGGCCCCTGAACACCGCTGAATCCCAAGGGATTAGAGCCTGCTGAAAGGGGAGTGAACTTTTCTTTGTCGGGTGTAGATAAAGTTATCATCGCCATCTGGGGTACACAGTCAAATTGCAAACGCAGATATGATGCGGTCACTCTGTAAATGCGCTGTAGATCATCTGAGAGCATTTTCAGATTTGTCGGCTATCTTTTTTTTTTTTTTTTTCAGAGCGGGATATTAACTACCTCTTCAGTGTTGCCCTAGATAAAGTGGCCTCCATCCCTTCAACTTACGTGTACGATCTGTGGAGATGGAATGTATTTAAAGGAACCTACCAGCCACAAAACTACAATAGAGCTTGGTGGATCTTGCTGTGAGTTTAAACATGGTGGATTTGTGCACGCGCTCTTGGGATGCGTGAAAACCTCTTTTTAAAAATAGGGCTTTACTGTGTAGTCAATTTTATTTTACTCTTTGAAGCCCAGAGGAGTTATCGACGCAGATAAAGATCAGCTTAACACTGTGAGCAGATACAGCACGTTTTGCTGGCGCAGAAACGTTGCGTGAATTGTTGCTGTGTGATGTCAGCAGAATATTAGCAAACGGGTACTCATAACTTATGTTAATTCTGCAAGTCACAAAGCTACAGTAAATGCAGAGTTTACAAACAGGGAGCAATCTACTCATACTTGTAGCAGCCCATGCCTTCCTCTTAAAAATCCCCCCCCCCCCCCAGCACTTACTCGACTTAACTAAACATTTGTTAAGCCTTGCCGAATTCAGTGGACTAGGATCTGGAATTTCCTTACTTATATTTTCCCCCAAAGTTGATACGAATGATAAGCAGTTATTACGGACGTTTCAGGCTTAAATACCAAGGCATCTGCCCTGGTGTACGCCGCTCTAGGGACGACTTTGACCCGCCAGCAAAATATCATATATCCGCCGACGTACCATACATAAGGTGAGTATTCTTATTGTTTCTCGTAATTAAATTTTTTTGATATGTGTGAATAGTATTTTTATTGAACGCCCGGCAGGGTTTTCAACTTGGGGACGTAGAACGTAGAGATTTTGTCTCGTCGCCGCCTCGAGAACCTGCTAGGCGGCCCGGAGTTGATTGTTGAGGCTGGTACTGTATGCATTTATTACAGATACTTTGTAAGCACGGTACTGCAGTTCCAGTTCTACAAGGCACTCTGTGATGAAGCCGGGCACGTTGGTCCGCTGTACAAGTGTGATTTCTACAGATCAAAAAGAGCGGGAAAACTTTTCGGGTACGTATTGAAATGCCCTTAATGATTAAAGGAAGGATACATTTTCAGAGTCAAGTACAGCAATTGCAACGCATTCTTAGGACTTCATAGTCTAAGTGGATGAAAAGTTTATTCAAATTATGCAGATTGAATGAAGTAGCGCTTTCGATATAATTCATAACGACATGATCGACCAAAGCATCAGTTCAATTAAAGTTAATTTCGAATCAGGCGTTTTCTAATCAACAAAGGCCTCTTCGTAAAGGGCGCGCATAATATGATATACCATTAATGTCTGTGAAGTATAGCTGAAAACTTGTTATGGGTAAGAGTGACAACACACGGATAAGCTTGAGCGTAGTTAGAAATAGCAATGTCGGGAGTGCGGCATTGGTTCACTATGGGATGACCTGCACGTTTATCGCATAACGGCTTTTTAAAATCGCCCTGCGATGTACTGCTCACTGAGTTAGCGTTTTATTTGTTGACTTCCTTCTTCGGGTAATAAACAGTTATTGCCCACGGTGCAAGATAAAAGAGGTTACCGACATCCTGACTTGGTCTCGTAACATTTTCCTTGGGGTATGTTTCACGACGGTACTTCCCCATTTAGCTGCGCGTGATGCAAACCCGGAATATTCTGGTTCGCCATTGAGAAATCAAAAGCCTTTAAGTCAGATTTTCGCCGAAGGGCGACGATGGTGTCATTTGCCGTCGAAGACTCTAGCGATTTGGGCGTTGCATCATAGGTGACTGAGCGTGAAAAACGTGTTTGTCGAATTTTCCACGAGACAAACGTGGAAAATTTCTTTCTTTTTCTTTTTTTTTTACCGAAAACGAGCCAATGGCTAAATCTGGGCAATGTTTAGTAAGAAACAGCTGCGATAAAGGTATCTAGAGCAGAAAAACTTACCAGAAATTTAACTTACATTTGATTTTTCTTCTCAGAGACGTGATGGCGCTAGGATCTTCAAAACCATGGCCTCAAGCCTTAGCTATTCTGACCAGAAGAAAGACAAGAAATATGGATGCGGGGCCACTCCTGGAGTATTTCAGACCCCTGTACAAGTGGCTCAAGAAGCGCAACAAAGGTCGCTACATTGGCTGGAGGAGCAACGACCCCGCCGTTTGTCCATAAAGATGTAAATAAAAGCACGGAGAGGATGTCAGACTCTCATAAACACAAACACTTGCTTTCTAGCCACATACCACTCTAAGCAATAAATTATCTCCGTATCTAATTCAGGGTTTAAAGGCCCTCATTACCTTAGGGCTACATCAAAATATTTTTTCTAAAGACCGGTTAAACTGTTGCCTTAAAACCTTCAGTTTCTTTTTTATAGCTTCGGTAATGAAACAACCTTCCTCATGAATTTATTTTTTTTTTTCAAATTCAATAAAAAAGAACGGCTGGCCTTAGATGAGACGCGCCGCTACTGAACCGTGTAGCACCCGGGTTCAAACCCGGCCGTTGCAGCATATAATGCAATGTATCTCCCTAGGGCAAAATCAGTGGTGGGACGCGAAAGGTGTGCAAGAAACGATCGAGTTATGGCCCGTTATAGTAAGGGGGCGGTAGACTCGCGTATAGAGGAAGTGTATGGCTCAGGACAGCACACACTGGACTCACCACTAATATATATGCTCCACGGTCTCCGTAATGTCACAAGTGGGACATTCGGGGGAATTTGTCTGTCTAATTAAATGCAATTATTTGCGCGTAAAAGCCACGTTTAAACGCAGTCTTTGGATCCAGCATGGACGACTGCGCGGAATTCAGGTGTCCACAAAAAATGTGACCGATACTGCGTCTTTCCCTTTATTGAACCAATTATTATTATTATTATTATTATTATTATTATTATTATTATTATTATTATTATTATTATTATTATTATTATTATTATTATATTCCTGTTCCAGTCAAAAAAACAAACATTGGAACCAAGTGGAATCTCAATGGGCACCAATTGGACTGTCTAATGGGTTCCAACTGGAATTCCCATTCCATCTGGAACCCATTAGAAAGTCTATTTGGAAGTCACATTCCAAATGGATAGTTCAGTTGGTTCCATTTGGAATTCTAGAATTGCAATATTGGTTCCAGCTGGATAGGCCAATTGGATCTGCTACTAGTGCAAACTCTATAGAGTGCCATTTGTACATAACTATAGCACTAATAAGTTCATTTTCCAAATGAAAACTCAGTTCGACGAATCTTTGCCAACTGTAGTCAAACCAATGGGTCTTCCCAATTGAGTCCAATTGGTCTGTCCAACTGCACTGAGTGCATCCATGGGAACATTCGCATATTTCACAAAGAAGGCAAACACAATATTCTGTTCATAATAACAACTATCAGCAGTTTAATCTGTTCAACAAAATTCATCATCTGCACCATTGCTGCAAACAAAATTAAATAAAATAACTGCACTCAAATGGCAAGAGTCACTGACCCCAGCATGCGAGTATGATGAATGGTGTATATAAGCAGGAGCAGAAGTGTGCTTGCTGGGTGTGTGTAGTGATCTTGTGTCACACATATGTTACTGTGGAACTGTGTATTAATCTTGTGAGATGTATGCTTGCCTGTACTCCTTCATTTCCACCAAGCATATAATCATCAGTCTCCATATGCCTAGTAAACATGCAAATAGTCAGTCAGTCTTCCTTTTGTCCCAATTGGTATGTCCAATTGGACCCATTGTATGCAATGGGTGTTGCCCATTGGATCCAATTGTGTGCAGTAGGTCTCACCCATTGACTGCAATGGGTTGTGCCCGAAAACACAATTGCTTCCAGTTGGAAACCAAATGGTTCTAATGGTATTTTTTTACTGGGGTATGATAGGCGATCTGGAAGCACAAAACTTGTCGAGGCTGTTTTGGCAAAAACGGTCGCGCACAACTTGCTGGCAATTTCTTCTTTGAGCGAACAATTTTGCATGTTGAGGTTCTCCAAAGTGTAGCTTGCAGGTAGCGCATCCCCATGTGTGTCGCTTCTCAGGTATATCAAAACTGGAGTTGAGAAGCAACTGTGTTTTAAGTGCGCGTGAAGCCTGATCAGAACTGTGCCTGTGCTTCCCCCACTGTATCATAAACAGACGTTTTTTTTTTTCAAGTGTCAAGAGCTTAAATATTGAACGCTTTCTAATGCATAAATAGATCTTTCAAACAGAAGCTAACTCTCGATCCATCTGGAAAGCCAAAATGCTTGCAGCTCCTACCTTCTTCGCATAGATCGAATAAGAGGAGCTGAATAACTTTGCTGCTCCTGAAGACCTCTGTCATGATGTCCAGGCAGAACACTGAACTGTCCTGGAGAGTCTAGAGACAGCTCGTTGCCGACGAACTTGACTGTTTTGTGCATTTCCCCTAAGCATTGCGGCTACCTTTGGTGCCAGGGCGTCACTGATATGCGTCCAGACCACATATGCGCAGGCATTTCGACTGGGCGAATGCTTGGAGAAAGCCGCTCTTGGGCTGAAGCCCACAGCGAGGATTAAGCACGAAGCTCTGCAGGTTAGGCACTGGTCCAACGGCGACAGATGGCAGAGAGCCGCTTATGAAATTGAACTCGGTCGTATACTTGCACCTCGCAGATGCAGTGGTGCTGTCTGAGAAGATATGGCGAAGAAAGCGCGGCGCCGTCGTTTTCATTGCCGCCACACAGTACCCCACCATGTGGCAATCTTATTCGTTGTATGAGCATAGGTAACAGTGCTTACCCGGTTCAACCTCTGTAATCACAAGCCCCGCTATTCCCTAAGCTTTGTCCCAAGAGGCTAAATGATCAATCTGACAGCATTCATTAAACAAGTCCGTGACACAGGCATGTTCAGCACGAAGGTAGTGTAGCCAGCATCCATTGGTATAATGGCCACTCGTACCACCTATTCCAGCTTCCACATTTCCCCAAAAATTATGTCGCTGCAATATTTGTTTCCTCCAGTACAGCTACGTATTCCACGATTAGACAAAACATTGGTACTTTTAACGCCTAGCTAGGAATGCGGGAGATTGTTCCGTGCACGCGAGCTGTTTTCTGCACAGGTTTACGGACCTTCAGAAGCATTGCTGCCGATTAAACTGATAGCATGCGATGTGATCAGCCACCGGGGGCCCCAAAAGCAGATATTCAGAACAGCAGCCGTGCAAACGAAGCCTATAGTTAGCATGTGAGCTTTCGAACACAAGAGCTCGCGACTCTGCTAACAACATGTTAGGTCTTAGTCTTCCTCTAAGCCGACGTCTATTTTAGTGACGTCAGACGGCCAGACTATAACGGGCACACGCAATTGATTGCATGGAGAAGAAGAAATGTAAAATGGCCATAAATAAGGGGAAAAGAAAAGTGATGGAACAGAAGAAAAATACTGCAGTAGGATGCTGAAGGTAAAAGACTTGCGC
>JAJIZL010022277.1:106034-178602 GCA_023969395.1 Amblyomma maculatum | reverse complement strand
TCTTGTTGTCACGTCTCTTTCTTCATCTACTTTTTGCGCAAGTCTTTTACCTTTTGCTAATATGAACCAACTCGCCCAGAAGAAAGTACTTATAGGATGCTGAGTTTGGCTAGTTTGTGCAATTCATTTTGGATGGAAAAAAACAGCACAAAGGGACGAAGGACAAACGAACAGGAAGCACAGACAAGTGCTATGTGGTAGTCTCTGTGCTTCCTGCCCCTTTGCCCTTCGTCTCTTTGTGCAGTTTTTTTCCATCCAAAATGAACAGAAGAAAAATATGGCGGATGTTATGTTTAACCCTGCTTAAAAGTGGTTCTAATGAGCGAAAGCATTGCCTGGATATTTCAGCAGCCTTTATAGCAGGGTCGCATTCCCTATTCTAGCAAGAGCTGCTTGACAATACGCAGCATCCGCTGAGTGATTGGAGGAAGCTTAGCACTTCCGACACTCGCTTCTCTACGAGGGAGGTGTCGGCGTTCCGGCACGCTCTCTTTCCACAGCTAATATGAATGCATCTTCGCATACCCCGAGCTTTGATACATGGGCCATATCACGTGGTCAACCTTCGCTGTACATCAATGTGGCATCACTGCTAAAGCTACAGGTTATGCTGAAGGTCCCGGTCAAAGGTCAAGTTTACATGACAATCATATATGGCATATGCTGTTACTTCTGGGGGGGTGTTGGTTGACCTTGGTCCAGTTTCAAATTCAGAGTTGGAGCCAAACAAAGCTCTGGGTTGTACATGTAGTACTAGTAGAGCTCTAAAAAAGAAAAACATTGTTGGTCACTTCAGTGGCTCCACCCATTGGCTGCTATGCTTGTATCATGGGCTGTAGCAACGCAAGCAGTGGCACAATCCACGAGGGTAGAGCTCTCAAAAAGAAAAACATTGCTGGTCGCTCCAGTGACTCCACCCACCAGCCGCTAAGCTTGTATCATGGGCTGCAGCAACGCAAGCAGTGGCAAAATCCACAAAGGTTCGCCTTCCCTTAATGTACAGTTTAGGTGTTCATCACGAAATGTGACAGATACCTCACCTTGATTTCTTTTCCTGTAAACCAATTATTATTATCAGTCCCTTTGAGAAGCTAAAAGTGTAGCGGCACAGGGAGAGAAAAGTCGGGACAGCAGTCATTCAGTGATCATCCGAACAGGTGCTCGTGTCACGGTTTTAAGGAAGATACGATTTCAGTGCCCATTGCCGGCTTGGTGCTGTGAACATAGTGCAGAACCTGAGGAGAACATGGCTGTGAGCTGAAAGGAGAACAATAAAGGCGGATCTAAAGGAACTTTCATGGGTCACACCCTGATGCCTACATGCTGCACACCTGCTAAAGAAGCACAAGCGTCCATGCAGTCTCTTCCTCCAGTATGCGCTGGTTTCGTGTGATAGTGAAAGGGTGACTTATCGATGGACACCTCAAATACCCATTCAGAGGCATGGTTAAAATGCTCAGCTACTGAACTGGGGTACCCTGGTTCAAACCCAACTGCGGCAGTCGTGTTTGGATGGAGGTGAAAAGCAAAGGCGGGCTTCTCACCTGATGTCAGGAGGCCTTTTTGAACAATCTCTTCACCAAAGTGACTTACACACACTGGTGTCAATATATTTCCATTAAATGCATTTTGTTTTCCTGCATTCATGAGAGGGTGCCACAAATTTTGATGTGATGGTTAATATGCGGTGAAAGGTGGTGGTGTAGGTGTCCTAAATAGTCGTTACCTTACTTTTCAGCAAGTAAAATGGTTGTGAAGAATGCATATGGATAAAATGCAGCACTACATGTGTAGCAGTACTGTTAGGCATCAGCCACTTGTGTAATGGAAGCAGGAAGGCAACAGCAAAGATTTTAATTAAACATCTATCAGGAGTTACCAAACTAATGCGATGCAAAGAGGAGATACTCACGCTAGGAGTTATGAACACTTCTAAAGGGAAAATGAATGAATTTGTAGAGCTTATCACATAAATGATGTTAACATAACACTAGCAGAATGGCATTATTACAGTAGAGAAGCCAAATGTGACAGCATAATCACTTGGGAATCTGGTCTTTTCTACACCAGAATGACTAGCGCATAATGCCGGGATATTTATATGAAAGACTTGGAGTTATGAGAATAGATGACGAAAGCATAGATATTAGTGGAAGCAACCATTAGAAGTTAATGGTAAGTTTTGGGTATAGCAAGAAAGCTAAAGCTGGACTGCAAAAAATATAACATACAGCATGGAATCCAATGTATGAACAAATGACATTTGATGAGCATACCGAAAGTGACAGATTGTCTGGTTTTAGTTTTACAGGGTCTAATGTCCCAAAACAACTCAGGCTATGAGGAATGACGCAGTAAAGAGTCGCAGAAATTTCGACCACAAGAGGTTCTCTAACATGCATTGGCATCTGTGAAATAAACCAGAGCAGGGAAAGCATGATGCAAGAAAACATTTCGTATTCTTCTTGCACCTTGTATGGCAGCCCATTTTCCAGTATAAGTTCTCGAAGTATTTGGTGGCTCGTTGTTTTGTTTTGTTACCTTTTCCACAACCATTATCTAGAATTTAATTTGCCATTTTCAATACCTGTACACAAAACCAATTTATACAATAAATCACTTTTTTTTTATTAAATAATCATGTTTCTGGCTTCTCGAGCAGCTTGTAGATGATGAGGGATATCTGCATGAAAAGTAGGAGAGTCATTAGTTTTTTACTGAAACCCTCCGCCATTTCAAGTTCACAAGTACACAGTGGTAATGCAATGGATACTTCCTTTCAGCATAGCAAAGCCGCACAAAAGATACATACGAAAACCTAAACCTAATGCCACTAACTGTACACAGTAATCACAGTGTGTGCAATGATTTTTGTTAAAAATTAGCTTGCAGCTACATATATGACTGAAGTTATCACTACACAGCAAAGTCACTATTTTGTACACTAGGAAAGGTTCTAAGCTGCGTGTTTATTGCATGTGCGATGCTGCTCGAGCGCTGTCATAGAGCAGAAGCAAAAGGTGATAAAGAAATTTTGCTTTACTAGGCCCCTGACATCAAGAAAAAACACGGTACTAGATATAATACTGTCATGGAGAAATATGTAATACTGTTACGGACCCCGTCCTGTGTGAAGGGTTAATTCACCTCATAACAATATGCTTTCGCTGGCACTGCATGCAATATTGGCTTAAACATATTCGAATGTAGGCTGCTAATGAACAAGGCCTTGGAATTGCCAGCTTTCTACACAGACGCTCAAAAGCTCATCAAGCACATCTAGTGCAAAGTGATGGTACAGTTCTGAAATAAAAATTGCACATTCTTAGTGATGGCCTTTTCACATACCTCTTATGTTTACTTACTGTTTGTTTTGTTGCAATATGTCAGGAACCAAGAAGTACCTCCTTTCGACTGGGAAGTCAAAATGTCCTTATTGTTTCAGCCACTCTCATCACATTCCTGTGTGACTGAAACAACAGGGACATCTTGACTTCCCAGTCAAGAGGAGGCACAACTTCTTGGTTCCTGATATAATGCAACAAAACAGGACACTGATATGGAACAGAATTTAATTAAGGGAATCTAACCTGTCACACATACGAGTTGGTACGAGTCAGCTGCATTGCATGAGTGTACCTGGGTTAATTGTGTCTCTTATATATAGTGAAAAAATTACTTTAGGGACCTAGAAAAGTTGTCCTTAGTAACAGAGTGTCTCTTGTAACCATGTCTCTTGTATGCAATGTTGTTAACATGGCAAACATAAGAAAGCCAACCAAACCCTTTTCAAGTGTCTCTTATAACCGAGTGTTTCTTGTAACCATGTCTCTTGTAACGAGATTTTACTATTGTAATTTCCAGTTTACAGCCCACAGTCTATAAATACGAATTTATTGCTTCTATGCAGTATGTATCAATATTGTGTCAAATACGGCAAAAAATCAGCAAGAAATCAGAAACCCTATAGATGATGTCAAAACCAAGCAGAACATCACCTGCCACCTGCCAATTCAGCTAGAAAGTTAGTTCCTCGGCTGATCAGAGGTTGATGGCGCTACAAGGTCAAGTGACCTGGCTGAGCACTGATTGGCCAGTGAGGTATGTGGCATCATGTGACCTCTCTCAACCAATCGGGGAATTTCATGAGGTACACCAGTGCTGACTCTGTCTCAACATTTGAACCCTAATGCTATTGCATTCAAGAAAATTATTTTGTGAGCAATTGCAATACTTATAATACATCAAAAATCTGACAGACAGCCAGCCAAGCACTCCTGTGGTGAGGAGAATAAAAACAAAAAGAAAATGAGCGTGCAGTGAAACCTAGTATATTTCCCAAGTTAATCTTTTTTTTTTTTATTTAAACGGATGGAAGCGTTAATTTTTTCCCAGTGTGTTTTCACTTGGAAATTATCCCTATAACGTTATTAAATGTGCTTCGCCTTTTAAAAAATGCCAGCGTGCAATAAATGTTTAGAATTTTTTTTAATTTGCAGCCTCAGTTTTCAGTTTTGGTTTCAGGTTGCCGAACGGTCGCAGCAACGTCATAAATGCAGATGAGTTCATGTGGAGCAAGCAAAAGGTGTAATATAATCACTGTTTTGTCTTTTCAACTCACGTCAACTCTTACGCTAGACTCCTCCGGAAGTTGGAATGACAGCAACTTGAGAAAGAGCAATTAAAGCTGCAATTTTGTAGCCTTCATATAATTCATACACACTTGTGACATTGCAACCATTATTTGGCTACTGAGAATAAAACTATGTGCGAGAAGAAATCCGGTTATAAATTTTATTGAGCGAAGATGAATTTAATGCCGTGAAATGCCTCGGCCCAAAAAAAAAAAATCTGAGTGAATTCTCAGATTTTTTTCTCATGCTTTTTGTCCGCTTTGATGATAAGAATTTTCGGATGCTACGAATTTTTATGTGCCCCTGTGAATTTCATATCATATAACTGAGATTTCCTTGTAATCCAAAAGTAGAAATACAGCAAAGAAAATTTATTGTCTCTGCCCCTGTAAAGAGACTCTGAGGAGACCTCGACCCCTTCCTATCAGTAAAAACTTAATCCACTGGCTCTTTCCAGGCCTGTTGACATTTCTGGCAGCTAGACGCATGTTTAGAACTAGAGAAATACAATTTGAAAACTTTCCCACTTTGCAATTTTACTAGTAACGTCTACGCCGAGAAAGTCTAGTTGACACTGTTTGCAAATTGAATGGTGGTGTAAGCGTACCATCTGGGATCTGTCCCAAAAAAGCGGTATCCATGTACATAGTTTATTTGCGAAACTAACAGTTGATGGGCACACTTATTTCATTTCTTGGGAGTTTTCTAGCTTATAAAAGTTCCATTTCTGGTGACTGTGACAACTCTGCGATAAGAGCGTGGTGCAGTGCCGACAGAGATAGCCTAACCTCAATGTCCCTTGTAATTATCATGCTCGTAACAAAGTAAAGGAAACATATGCACAGGACAACCTCATTTATTTCGGCTTCAAGGGACTGGAAGGAAAGCCTAAATCAATCGCAGCTTGAACTACCTAACTGCTCATAAGATTGTAAAAGAACAAAAAAACTCAGCAATATGCATGCTAAATGAAGTGTCCCACACAATAAGGCTGTTATATGTGAAAGAACTGGACCAATTGGTACATGTCAGTGTTTCTGCATCTTGAGTCTCTAAAGCTCGGTCAGTAGTTATTGAAGCTGAGGCATTATTTCAATATGCAAATAATCTACACCAGAAGGAAATCAATGTTAGTGCTCATAAAGGTGTGTCTCAATCTGATCTAAAGAACAAGAGAAGAAAGTTGGGCAAGTTGTTTAAAGATTCTGGACAACAGTGCACTAATCGCGGAGAAAAGGAAGAACGAGACAGGACAAGCATTCACTTCAACTGAGCTTATTACACAAAAGGCAGAGTTTATACACCACGGACCATTAAAAACAAACAAACCTCAACATACTAAGCAAATAGCGAACAAAGCAGCTCACATCTTCAACAAGCTATTAATCAACTCTGTTCAGTGGAACATTGTGCACCCGGACACTTCTTTATCACTATAAACATAGACAGGCACTTTTTAGAACTCTAATTCATTTTGAAAAGAAGTTTTTGAGAAACCAACTAACATAAGCATCTTTAGGGATATGTTTTTGATTTTCTTTCATTGTTTCTCCTGACAACTGGGCTATGCTTAGAAAGAATGACTTTATTTGAAGAAAACCAGCTATGGGAAGGTATGTTCGCAAAGGAGACGATCACGAGAGAAGAGGAGACAGGACGGGACGAGCGCGAACTTCAACTGATGTTTATTCGAAAGGATGGCAGGCTCACATAGTTTTCCAGTACAGGCTCAAAACGGTATCAATGCATATATCGCAAAAAAGCGACAGTAATCACACGCAAAGGGGGAGGTGGGGAGGCAGGAACAAGTCATGGTAAGGTGCCTTCGAGAAAAACGCTTATTTTTACAAAAACGTAGTTGAAGTTTGCGCTCGTCCCGTCCTGTGTCTTCTCTCGTGATCGTCTTTTTTGTGCACATACCTTCCCATCGTCATGAACCAACTCGCCCAACAAAATATCCTGCTGAAAACCAGCTGCAGCTGCATGAACAACGTGCGAGGCAAGGTCACCGGATGATTTTGCATACCTGTCAACCTGGTGAGAAAAAAACTACAAGATTTTTTATTCGCGCCAGCGGGAATAGGGACAATGTTGGGGGGTAAGAATCGACCAAACTTTCAGCCATTGTCCAATGAGTCCTTTTGCATAGGCCTCGCAGCAGAAGGCAATGCTAGCTTCAAAAGCCCACCGGAGTAGTTTTGCCCAAAGCATGGTCTGGATTGGTGGACCTTCACCAACACCAGATGTTGAAAGTTTGTGTATGCTGATGAGCGGAATTCAGTTCTAGTTGCAGTTTCAAATCTCCTTCCCTGCCGTCAAACACATAGATGTCACATCTCCACGTTGTGTGAGACGCAAAACTGCTTTTTCTCAATGTCATGAAGAACAGTAATTCAGAAGTGTGAAGTCCCAAAAACGTCAGCAAACATCTCTAGCTGGGCTTTGATAGTGCCATGACCATAACCATGCGAGAAATCTTCCTACACAAGCAAGCAATTGCAGCAGAAAACATTGAATGCAATGAGCCACGGCAATATTGGCTTTCATCGGTTGCTTAGTCGATGATGCCGATAGTGCTAGTGCGGCCGTTGATGGTGATGCTAGAGATTAGGATAGAGCTGCAGATTCCAAAACACCGTTTCATTTTGCAACAACTATTTATACGTGGTCAGAGGCACTAATAGGGAGATTTAGGGCAGTGTTCGTACAACCGGAAAGCTCAGTCAAAAACTGAGTCTCCTGGGAGAAACATGAGGCATACTACGAAATTTTGTACCAGGTTTCCTCTACAGCTGTGAGAAAATACCATTTAACTTAGGTGCTGACTTTCTTCAGCCCATGGGCCAATTTATGAAAATATGGCACAATTCAGCCAATATTCTTGACTCACTCTTAAGCTGCCCTTGGCTCTTAACAGCGTTAATTAATTCCATTCCCTTGTCACATGCTTTGGTTACAAGGTGAACCAGGTAACTGCTCATTTTAAACCTTGTCATTTGCTATGACAAGCTGACGTCAATCAGGTTCACAACAATTCAAATGAATGACCTGGGTGGATGGTATCTGGCAATTGTCCACGTAATTAATACTACACCTGACTTTTGCATACCACTTCACCCTACTACAGCAGATGTCAAACAGGAAATGAGAATTTCCAAAAAGGCATCAACAGACACGCTGCATGTCACCATGTCTAGAATTCCAAGAAATATATCTTCAACTGCTCTCCACCAAGACACAGAAGTACTCAGTTTCTTTTTTTTTTAATGTATCACAGGGCAACAGTGGCAAATACCTTGGCACCCTATCCTATCTTCAGACACATTTCGACTTGCCAATGTACATGTAACCTTTCTCACCTCCAACTCCGACTAGGCAAACTTATTAAAGATCATAATCCCAGTGGCTATCATATTCTCAGTGTTGACGTGACAAACTTTTTATTATTCCATACCTCACGAGGATCTGATGGAGTGTGTCATAACCTGCATCACCAAGACAATGATGACGGTGCCTTCATAAGAAAATGTGGCATTTCTGTTGGTATATTTTTTGTAAATCCTATTTTTGTATTTGAAATGTACTTTAGTAGGGTGGAATGGCCAGCACTCCAAAAGTCAGCCGTATACATAGGTGCTGCGTAGCACCAGTGCTTGGTACATAGTATCGTCCTAAACTATGTTGACAGGTCTGTCAATCAACTGTTTAAAAAAATTTGTTGTACATGGAAGGTTACATAATATTCCTTCAGGCGTCTGATTTCAACCATGACCTTAAAGACATCGCGAAAGCAAGACAAGCACTTAGGGGTTAAAAATTTACCACTCAAGTTACGAGTGATGGCAGAATATGATTTCTGAGCCTCAGCTGACATGTTCTTCCTGACTGTTTGTGTTGGCAGTATATTACATCTGTGAAAGCTTTACAAAGTTATAATTCAGGCAACTTAATTAACTCAAGCTAGCCAAGGATGGTGTTGTGATGTCATATAGTATTAGGTCTTAGGTCAGTGACTGATCAATGACAGCTTCTCAAGGTAAATGTCAAGACTGAAGTAGAATGGTTACCAGGATCGCGTATCACGAGGGCATGTTCAAAAGTTATGAAACTGATGAAGGCAGCTAAGGGCCAAGAGCAGATTCACAGTGAGCTAATGAAGCTGGCTATTGTGCCAAGTGTCAACAAGTTGCCCCATGAGCAGAGAAAGGTCAAAGGAAAGTATGCCGTCAGCATTGTTTTTTCAACACCTAATAAGTTAAGCTACATTTTCTAGGAGCTGCGGAGGAAGAGGTATGGTACAAGATCACGTGGCATGAATAGCAACTGACCAGTCATGCAATATTCGAAGTTGGTTCCGTGCATTGTTGGAATGATGCGCAAAGGTTGCCGCTTTCCTGTGGAGCTGTGTACTATATGGACAGACCGAACAATGCACTAGTGAAAGGCTCTAAGAACAGTTAATTTAATATTTGCAATAATAACTCTCCAAAGTCAATAATTGATCTTGGCTTGCTCCATTATTCATGGAGTGAAGCCTGTTTTTTTTTTTTTCAAGTACAGTCATTCTTTCTAGGATTAAAGACCTGCTCACAAGGTGAAATATTTCACATGCGTATCCCTAATAAGATTCTTGCATCAGTCACTCATCGCGTACGGTTTTTCACAACGAATTCGATTTCCTAAAAAGTGTCTGTCTCGCTATCTTCCGCTGGCAAGAAATGATTAATAATTTGTTGAACATGTGCACTACCTCTTTTGCAAGGCACCTTTTATGCGGCGTCCTTTTTCCTGTATGAATGCTAGGTTAAGTAAATGCTTGTCCTGTCTTATTCTTCCCTTCTGTAAAGGCTTACATCCCCTTGTAAGTGGACGCTACAGCAGGCCACAGAAAAGCTGCCAACTATAAAAGGAAATCAAGCTAGGGCGGACTTGTCCTGCTGCCTGAGAGCCATGAAGCCAGTCACCTCTTGAAATGAACAGCTTTGCTCAAACAAGACAAACACCAAACGGGATCCTATCATAAGGCACAATGCCCATGGCAAAGATATGGAGCTGTAGATATGGAGACGTGCAGCTCTCTTGTACCCTTTCAAAAATGGTAATTCAGGAAAGCGTTTTAGGATTATGACACTCCCCTTAGTATTGTGGCCTCTGCCAAAACCTGCTGAAAAAGCCTCGACGAAACAAGTGCTGACCTATTTTCATATTGACATGGCCGCACCATACGTTTGTGCTCTTGAGGGGGTGATATTTCAGGACATTGACTTTGCAGTGCTTTGCATATCATATCAAACAGCAGGCATGCTTGAAATATTCACCACACACTTCTGCATGCCGGATTACAGTTCAGTGAAAGTATATAAGGGTTTTATAAATGGAAGTTGAAATGGTGTGCCACAGAGGATGGGAGTCCCCGGCCACCGGTTCTTACCTTCCTTGCTTTAACCTGGACTGGATCGGCTGACTTGGCCTGCAGGTCTTTCAGCTGTGCCAACAGTGGCGGTCCCTGGCTGGAAAGGTCAATGTGGCCCTTTCGTAGCAGCGCCTCTATCAGCACCAAAGCCCTCTGTCAAAGGAAAGAGAGGAGAAGAGAGAGCGAGCGCCTTTTCAACTCTCCACCAACACAGCTTCCCCAAGGCAGCGTGCGAAGAAAAAACGTTGGAGCTAAAATAAAGCACAGAGAAAGAAACGGTGCTAACATCAACGCACCCCATGTATCGCCTTATTGTAAGCCTGCAACACTGAGAGCTGCACGTCGTATGAGGACATACAACAGGACAATAACAAGTTGAATCGAGCCGAATGGTGAATTTCAAACTCCAAGTGTGTAGGTAAATTACATGATGTGGCGCCTGAATCTGCAGTCACAAGTTTTATGAGCAATTAAACACACCGGTTACCAAGCAGCGCCTCTCCAAGAACACTGGTGCAAAGGTTACAGGGGCATTTTTTCTTTGCTAAAGCAATGCATATTACATAATCACCTTGCATAAAGCAGTTTCCAAAAGAGCAGGAACACAAGTGCTTTATAAGGACGAAAAAAGCACAGCATTTCTTCATATGTTTAATGGACGGAAACAGTTCCAGATGAGGAGACTGCTGGAGCTAGTTCAGTGTAACATCTTGTTTCTACTTTATTACTCCAATAACTGCATTGCTACTCTTCACTCAGTTATGGGACAAACATCTGCACTTTTGTGCCATGTATTTCTACTAGGAAGAATAATTATGGGTTTAGTAACAGCAGCCAATGCAGATTATTACTAAAAAATAATTATGACAAAAATATTGAGCTTACTGCACAGCCTGAATGCTCACATAGACATTGCAAAAATCAACTGTGGCATGTATGTATTAACAAAGCAGAAGAAACATTTACATTAGGTCTAGGGTCGCTTACTCCCCTGTGCTGTAACAGTGCACAAACTGTACCTAAAACATGTTCATGCATACAAGATGTTAACAGGCTTTGTCCCAGTGCACCCAATCCAAATTCACTAAATCTATCAACTGAGAAAGCTTGGGAGTAACTGCGATTTTACTCATGTATACTCTTGCTAAAGATACTATTGGGTGACGCAAGTAAATACTTAAATCCATTAGTATTAGTTAGTGCTTAGTGATGGCTGTCACTAGTATGAGTATGTACAGACTTATATACGGTATAAGTAGACTGTGTATACATACACAACATTATGCTTTCTGCGACTCTGGATCAAGTGTCCACCATACTATTTAGCTGTTATGCCATGTGATGCATACAGTAAAGCTAAGCATTTATAATTGTTCTTCTCATTCCTCACATAACAGTTACCCTCTGTTTTTCTTTTACCATTTATGCAGCACCGTATGTGCTCACCTGTCATCAAACACGTTACAGTACAACTTTGCTGCCCATTTAAGTTACCTCCTGCGTCTTCTGGTCAAAATGCAGCCAGAAAACACTATTCTCACCACTTTATTCGCAGTGTGTACATATTCCAGTACTAAAAATATGTTTAGTGATCGCCCTAATGCATCCAAAGATACGAACAAGCAGAATCTTGGAGCATGTGACGTGGAGAGCCAATACGCAGCAACAGTCTCCCTGTTACAGCAGCTTTCCTGCCATGCTCAGGTGCAATAAGGCGAAGCATAACAAACAAAAACAATTTGGAGAGGTTTAATAATATGCGAAATCACTAGATTGGCTTGCAGTTCGCCCAGGTTGATGGCAGATGTATTTGATGCTGTCCCTGTCTTCTCTCCATCATGTGGCCGAGGCACACTCATGAGGTGGTCGATGATGTATATTACATAGGTTGTAAAGAGTGACACATAAACATGATGTAGTGCTTTCTCATTGAAGAAGTAAAAAACTACATTAACAAACGAAATGACAGTTCCAAAGAGGACACGACACAGGAACGTGAAACATATGCAATTTATGAAGGGCAAAAGACAATGGTGCGATTCATCTCAAAATTGCAGTGGTGTGCTAAACATACGAGCAAGCTGGTTCTGGGGAATGTGCATGAATTCAGTGAAAGGCGGGACAAAGCATGCAAAGCAACAAAAAATGGTTCTGGTTACTACTGCCATAGACGTACCAGACGGATGGCAAAGGTTTGTCACCACTAAGGAGAACACAAATGCGAAGTGCATTCTATAGGCATTAGAAGACACCATTGAGACCTCGTCGCAAGAAAATGTAGTCGACACTTTTTAATTGAAATCTACAATAAATGCCCTTCAATGTCTGATCCAGCCATTATATTACTCAAAATTAGGCAGTTTGGATCATGACTGGGTCACACATATGTGGATCATATCGGTAGACATTTCACATGCAGTTTAGCCCCCCCTGAAGGTGTGTCATCTTAACTAGACATGCTTCAGGCCTCTACCATCACAATAATACCCTTGTACTGCACTTAGTTTCAACATAATATATTGCTTGGCCTTTTTTTTTTAATCTACCGACAATGTCGCTTCCTTGCATGCTCAAGATAGAGGCTAGTGTAGAATAAATGCTCCTAAGAATTAACACTGCACTATACACCACAACATGACATTATTAACTATAGGCACCTATGACACACGGTGATGGATGAATGCTTGCATCAGTGAAGGTGGGGTACTTCAAGAATAATAGAGTAATAACATGGTACAACAAGTACACTTACAATTGTAATGATTTTAGCATAAAAAAAAAAAGCATTTGCTAACATGTGCTCACAGCAAATAATTAAGTAGCATATCTATTTAGACATTACTGTGAGGCTAGGTGTGCTACTGCTGAATCATGAGCCAGAAATACACATATACATACAAACAGAACATAGTACATACTTCAACAAATAAGAAATGTAGAGAAAAATATAAATGGGCCATGCCTAGAACTGCTTGTATGTTCGTTCAATTGCGGACGATCGATGATTTAGAACAAACAGGCGAACAAAATCAGGAGTTACAGTCTATCTTTAATCTCAGCTTTATTTTTTTTTTTAAGAGTTCTCAATTTATCCGCTGCTGGAATATCAGTGGGACACTCACCATCTGAGTGCTCTCCTGTGGTGCCAAGATCTTGGCTGCCAGCAGCTGCACGACACCATCCGCGTTGAGCATGGCACACTTCTCACGGGCTTCTTCCAGCTCCCTTCGCGAAGGGGGGAACTCCAGGCTTGGGTCAACAAAGGCCTCCACAGCCTGTGCCTCCCTCTCGAACAACCTGATATAGCGGAAAAAATGTTGATTGCTAGGTGTCGTTTAAAGCCCCATGTGACACAGATTATCTTCAACAAAACTTAAAACTCATTCAACGATAGTGCAATAAATGGAGCATGACTTTAAACAAGTTCGCTACCATGTTTCCTTTACATGCAGACACACCCCTATTGAGTCTGAGTATCTTTTAAATGACCACCTTTTTGCCTAAAATGATGAATTATAAATAGTTCAGGGTTTACTTTTTGGCTGACCTTACATGGTTTGCTTCGGTTTATGGGTCTTAACGTCCCAAAGCAACTCAGGCTATGAGAGAAGAGTAAACAGATTGAATATATATCAACAAAGGCGTCGAGAATGTCAAACTTCTTAAAAAGGAATTTCAGGGATGCTCCTCAAAAGGTTAAAGGGCTGTTATATTCTACTATTATCAGATCAATTGCGGAGTATGCCTGAGCAGTGTTCAAAACTGAGCAGTGCGGTTTGTTACTAACAACTATCGTTTTATTTGCAGTTGCTGCATCAAGCAGGACCTGGATTGGGACTCTCTTGAGAAGTACCGGTTACAAATTAAATTAGAATTTCTCTACTGCATTCATTTCAAAAAACTTTCTTAAACGCTAGCTAAAACATATTTGCTGCCACTATATTTTATTTTGAAAAGGCACGATTATGAATGGATTAAAGTGCGATTATGAATCGGTATGCAGCAGTAGCGTAGAGGTAAAGCCTCTGCCTCACATGCAAGAGGACCGTGGTTCGAATCCCGGTGCCGCGCAATTCTCCACCAGATTTAAAAAAGAAAAATTACCACGTGTTGATGGAATTGCATAAAAAATAGGTTTGGGGTGCGACCTGAAGCGGTGAACACCTCTGACAACGTACTCCCTCATCAGAACAGGAGTTGGCCACCCTGGTGCAGTAACTGGCCATAATCTCCCATGATTAGTCCTACAAAACCCCAGCCCTCAGATACCAGCGGCTGCGGAGCAAGCGACCACGGCAGTGGTCAGACCTGTGATGTAGCGGAGGGTGCTAAGAATTTCTGGCTCCGCTGGACAGGTCGCCAATGGAGACTGACCCGGGGAATGTTTAATGCTAGAACCCTGGCCAGTGAAGCTAGTTTAGCATTGCTGCTAGGGGAACTAGAAGGTATGAAATGGGATATCATAGGGCTTAGTGAGGTGAGGAGGTTGAATGAGGCAGATACTGTACTGAAGGACGGGCATGTACTGTGTTATCGAGGTTTACCGGTTATCGAGGTTTACCGGTGTGTTATCGATGTTTCCTTGTCAATAAGGATATAGCTGGTAATATAGAGGAATTATATAGCATTAATTAAAGGGTGGCAGGCATTGTAATTAAGCCTAATGGTCTCTAAAAGTAACCAATTGGATTCTAAAGGAAGGTAAGCGCAGCAGGGGGAGGCAGGAAATTAGGTGGGTAGATGAGATTAAGAAATTCGCAGTGGTCAAGTGGATGCAGGTAGCACAGGACCGTGTTAATTGGAGGAATATGGGAGAGGCCTTGGCCCTGCTGTGGGCATAGTCAGGCTGCTGATGATGATCATGAATGGAAAACGCATGAGATGCGATGTCGTACCGATGCTTTAAGGAGTTCTTTTTTTCCGCATGCCATCATTAAATGGAGTAAGCTGCCTCATCGTGTGGTTGAATGCCAATCTGAGGCTAATTTCGATGCTCCTGTTTTCTCTCTCTTATCTTCCTTCCTAGCTCTTTTGTTTTTTACGTGTATCTTTTAGAACGGGTTAGCCTATGTTGCTTGTTAAAATGTGCATGCATTTATCCACCCCTGCAATTATGCCATCACAGCACTGCAGGAAATGCAAATAAATAAACAAACAAAATTGAAGAAGCATTGCTACCACTAAAAAAAAACAGAAAAAAAAGAAAGCTCACACACTTGCAGACTTCTAAACATGTAACATTCCCACACTGAATGATTTCCTGTTTAGGTTGCAAGAGAGGAACGAAGGTTAATATTAAACACACACCAGAGTAGACTCTCACTGAGCACAGGTTTAAGCATAAAAATTGCAGCAGTGCATTTAAGGCTTCTTACGCGCGGCAAATGCAAAAGCACTGTGAGCTCCGTCATGGCACCTAGAGGTTTGGCCCCACACAACGCTAGCAAACCTTGATTGCACTCAGCCAGATGGCGTATGTGTGTCGCGCATTTATCTAGACTCAATTAAGGAGTGGTGCAGATGAAACTTCATGAAGACAACAATGTTCAATGCAGAGCGTGAGAGTGCGTTGCAACGAAAACTTGATGAAGGCGGTCGTGTTTACTGCACACCGCGAGAGTGTGTTGCAGTTTTACATGAGGCATGGCCTATACCAGAGTGCTCTCGTGCCTAGGCCAAGGAAGGTGATCTGCTCGGATGGTGCTTCAATTCCTGGTCGTGACACGGTTCTTTTTCTTAAGTGTCAGTTCATGCGGACAGGCTGTGAAGACAGGTTGTGATGATGACAGGGTCTTGTCCAAGCCATCCATGAGCCAAGAAAAACTTTCGCATAAAAATGGAGTAAAAACAGTGGTGATGAGTGCAAATGATACACATTTGTGTTTAAAGTAATGCAATTGTTTTACCGTATTATCTGGTTTATGAACGCACCTTCGTATAAGACGCACCCCTCATTATTTAGAGGCTTTAAACAAAAAAATTGGTATATAAGACGCACCTCAATTTATTCAGGTTAGGGTAATAGGACATGACTCTATATGCTTGCTCGACCATCACGTGCTATGTGCCTGAAAGAAAATTTCTTATGTGAGCGTGGAAATGATAAAAAAAGAGGCAAACTTATGTGTGAAAAAACTCTCGCTCAGTGACAGCAGGAACTTTATTATTACAAAAAGCCTTGAAAGTCTTCATCTTGGTACGCAGTTGCCGATTTATCGCGACAGTGCTCAGGCGTCCTCTTTGCGCTCATCATCATTGTGCTGATCGTCACTGCACGCGAGTGCTATGACGCATGTGGCAAAACACATGCAGGAAGGAGAAAACACACATGCAATAGCAACCAAACAATGTTGTAAATCATAACTGGCTCGATCTGGCTTGTCTTGGCAGCGTGGAAAGGGCAAGAAGCATGGACGTCGCCACCTTTTGAAATTCTGCCAGTGAGATGGCTGTACAATTCTAGAACACTATAACGACTGTTACCGTTTCACGATAAAGTTCGCCTGTGCACATTGAGCAAAACGGAAAAAAAAAGAACATAAGACACACCATTTTATAAGACACGCTACCGTAAATTAAAAAAAAAAAAAAAAAGTGTCTTATACACCAGAAAATATGTTACGCCAAATAGAACTTCCCCAGTCGTCACTTCATGTGGCTGAACATTTTTGTCACTGAATTTTTACATTTTGTCAAGAATGTGGGAAAAATGATGGGCTTGCTACCAAACTGCTTTTTCAAAGAACTTGGTGATCGGAGAAAGCGGCCAAATCTAAGAGTTTGATTAGAAACGGGCAGAATTCTACTGCAATTGAAAAAAAACAAGGAATAATAATAATAATAATAATAACAATACATCATGTCGCCAACGGAGGAAAAGCCTGAAATCTAGACATGTCAAGTGTAATTCCACCCAACCTAAAGGTGCGTTTTCTTAACTACTCGTTTCTTTGCATACAATTATGTGCATGACTAAGAAAAACTAACACCTGCTGTTAGCTATGGCAAAAATAAGAATTGGTGCATTTTTAAACTTGGATGATTATTTAGGCAGGAACAAATATTGTTTTAAATAGAAAACAAGAAACAGCACCTGAACGGCTATGAATGAAATATGAATGACTGGAACTGCTCACTGAATGGCGGGCTCCCCAGAGACATCACTGATCCTGGCAGAATCGCCAAGGCTCGCTGCGTCGCTGACGGTTCTCGACGCGTTGCCATCATCAGCATCGTCGTCATCATCATCGTCCCAGCCACCTCCAGCACGACCCTTTTTGCGAGCTGCAACAGCAAATCACAAATCAGCCAAAATAGTCATTTCAAATCAATTTGATCCTTTCATCAATTAAGTAAGCATCCCCCACCAGCATCCCAACTGGGTAGCCACAACTCACAGTTGTATGACCCTAGCAATGCCCTCATCTCAAGAAATGATGCATAATAGTTTCAAGAATAATTTTGATCTTAACAAAATCAATACAGGAGATGAATATCTTTAGTGCAATTAAGAGCGTTCCCAGATAAGTAATCACTCTCGTGATGACTGGCTGCATTGTGCAATGGTGCTCTTATATCAGAGGTGTCCTTGGGCCATGAAAACCTGTCATCATCTCATCATTATCATTTCATCATGGTCATCATCTCTGGCAAGAATCTATTTTATCGCAAAAAAACGCAATGAAATGGTGCCTCCATGAGAAACTGTAATGCAAACACCTCTCCAGAAAAAAAAAGTAGGCATTAATCTGTAATATGCTGCATCTCACGCAAGGCATAGTACACATACTGTCACAGGAAATGCTGCATATCTGCTTCATTGCAAAGTTAAATTTCATAAAAGCAACGATTCGGTCTCTTTTAGGGAACCAATTACAGAATGCTGCATAAATGACGCATCACTCTGGATAATCAGCTGTCAGTTACCATGTTCTGTTGCTGAACCTTATATATAAAAGCTACTTATCACTCAGTAAAAAGAGCATTCTAGAAAATGCCAACCTTAGTTCTCTTGTATACAGCCTAGCTCGAAGACAACAAAGAACTTTGTATCAAACAAAAGTATAAACCTATAGTCAACTATGACTCAAGACCGCAGGAACAAAGCCCCTCAAAGGAGGCCTTCCAGCCAGGTGTCTTGGGAAGGTGAGGGAGGGGAGGAGGGGTCCTACCAGTGTTTAAAATCTCGAATATGAACTGAATAAGGTATTCAGTTCGTATTCAAAATTTTGAAATTTCTCACACGCCTAGTTTTTTTCTTTAGCATTCAATTTTCATTGTTTAAGTTGAGTACCTTTCTTTCAAATAGAGTGCAGCTTATTCTGTGCTTTCTTTTTGCATCGAAGGTTTTATTTGTGGCTGAAGTTTGCGCTTGCTTTAGAGATGCATTTAATGAGTGATCGGACTGTATCATTCCTCCATTTTCAGCTGTGTGCTATGGAGGTCCCCCTCTTCTACATAGAAGGTAACACAAATTATTCACTGACATCTAAAATGATTATACAAGCAGGCCTCACCACAAAAAAACAGTGCCACGAATTAGGTCTCGAAGTTTCGTCTCGGAACAAGAGCGCACCACAGAGCTTTTATCGAAGGGTCAGCACGTTTTCAAAAATATTCCTAGTGGTTGACCTCAAGTCTTCCCCTGTATTCAGCGGCAGGCTACAAAGCCTTGACGGTGGACCACAGACTGTGCAGGCACAATACAGCGCATTCAACCACCAAAGGTAGGGCATCGCTAACAACAACATGATGCAGTGGGAGTGACGTTGTGCTCGAGGCGACAGCTGACGTTGCGACGTGATACTAAGTGTGCAATTCAATGCTGCATTAACTGAAGACCAACCAGTAGTTGGTGACACAGTCTCGGTGAGTGTGCCATCTCGAGCCATATCAGTCAGTCAGCCGTTCAGTCGTCTCTGGCCGTTCGTGATCCTATAAACCATACAATGCCAAGATTTCTGGTCTCCCACTATCTTTCGAACATCACATATCATATTACCTTAAAGGCCCCCAGGATTGAGGCCTTTAAGGAAAATGAAACCTTTTTCCCTTCAAATCGAAGTTGACACAAAGAAAAGTAGGACTAAGATCTCGTCAGTGCCAATGAAGACCATCTCAGCAGCATCTGTAGCCACAGAATCAAACCTTCAATGTAGTAAAAAAAAAAAACAATAGCATGTGTTATAGGCCCCCGTGCATGATTTTGCTTGAAATACAGCATCTGCTGCTACCAAAACGAGTGGTACCTTTCGGTGGCTTGGTTTTCACTGGCTGGGTTGGAAGGGTGGCAGTCCTGTCCTGTGAGACAGTAGGCAGCGAACGCACCGTGACTGGCTGGAACGTGGGCAGGCCCTCAGTCAGCAGGTCACTGCCACCCTTGTCAGCGGGCCTGCCCGCAATCTTCTCCACGACCCTCGCAATCCCGTCGGTCACTTGCTCAGTCAGCGTTTCTGCAGAGGCAGAGAATGACTCCAACTTGCCAAACTTGTGCATTGCTATGTTTTTACCAATATAACACTGTAGAGATATACTCGGTCCTATGACTGGCACACACGGGTCTTCGCTTACTTCGCGAAAATACTTTTGTGTCTATTGTAAAGAGTTCACGGGGGTAGCAATAAAGAGCAATCATTTCTTTGTAAGTTATGTCAAATAAACGAATAGAAAGAGGGAGTGAAAGAATAGCAGGATGTAACCTTTGCAAAATACACGGCCTGTTATGCGTTTGCTTTAGTTTGGTTAATGGGGTTTAACGTCCCAAAGCAACTCGCGCTATAAGAGACGCTGTAGTGGAGGGCTACGGATTAATTTCGACCACCTGGGGTTCTTTAACGTGCACTGACATCGCATAGCACATGGACGCTTTGCTTTTCACCTCCATCGAAAACGGGTTTCGATCCCACATTCTTGAGCACAGTAGTCGAACACCCTAACCACTGCACTAGTACCACGGCGGAGCCTTTTATTTGTAACCAGTGGGTAGAAACTACTCCAGCAGCAGTTGTGCCCGTCGTTACTCACTGGGTCAACTTCAAGCTAAGCATAAAAATGTGATTAATTGCAAAAAAACGTAATTAAACAATGAGCTTGTTACGACACACATATGAAAGACTATGAAACCAAGGAAAGCACTGAGGAACATTTCTATTTCTTTTAAATTTATGTTACAGACCAATGGTAATCATTTTAAACAAAATTGTTTAGAAAGTAAATAAAAAAACTCTCAAAGGATGATTACCACTGTGCAAAGCGACATTCAGTGAAAGCTGCGGCGGCATTTTCATTCTACAATACACATGCATATTCACACAGCTCTCCAGTTTTCCGTTATACACTTCCCCACCACTACTACTGCAGTCATAATAATGCTGAAACATGGTAGTAGGCACTTAACAGCAGGCACTGCAGAATGTGATAGTTAAACTTTTACTATTGCCCTCAGACTACACATTCCTTCACTCTCACCATACCTTATTCACTGCACAGTAACCCTCATCGCACCCTTCCCATGGTGGCAACCCTCCGGATGGTTCCTTTGGTATGTTCAGATTATGCCAACTAAAACTACTGCTACTATTACTAACTAACGCTGATATATTGGACACTTGAGAGCTATTGTTGCAAAACAACCACATGATGCCATTGTGATCCAAACCCACAACCTTTGAAGTTTATGCACGATGCTGTACCAACTTTTTTAGCTATGGCAACAACTGTCCAATTTTCTACTCTCATGGATATTTATGTTGCATGCACCTAACCTAACCTTAAGAGTGTTCACCAGTGTGACATTCATGGTGGGCATAGTACACCCTGCATTACCGCTAATGTTAGATGGAACGGGAATAAATAATAAGGTGCAAGCTTCCATTGACCTACCAACTACAAACTAAAAAATATGGGCATAAAAACATTCCCGTTTCCTTCTCTTGATTTCAGTGACCATTGGCTTTCTTAATAAGGCGATAAGTCATTCCAATATTTAACCAATAAGTAAGGGGTTTAAACAGGTGTGGTCTTTGTAAAAAATATTCAGGCAAAGGGGGGTTTGTTTCTAAGACACATAGCTGGGCTTGTTGAAAAATCTTGTCTTCACCCTTCTCGAACTTAAGTATTCTGGGAGTGCTTCCAGAAGCTCTTGCAGAATGTAAAAGCAAACCCTTCGGGTTGTATATTTTTTACGGTATCTTACTAGCAAGATCCTACAAATACACTCGGCCGTCTTCAAACTACACAATGCCAGCCAATCTCGGGCACCTCGGCCAAGCTCAATTTAAAGCTGGCTCAGCAACTTTGAGATAAGGCCCCAAGCAACTATGATAATCTGGAACAATGCAGGAGCATGTGCGCATGGATGATAACGTTTGAGATAATTCAGGGTACACCTCACATTACAAAAAAATGTGGTAAAGCCCCAAGACATAGATGAATAATTGTGCAGAAACAGAGGCAAATTTGAAAAGGATGCCAAGGTGCATGGGTAACTTGAATTGTGGCAAAAATCTGGTAGTCGGAATAATGGACTGAATTGCAACAAAAAGGGTCTTGGAAGCACTGCAGATGAAGCAAAGTGGGAACTTCAAAAAATAAAGAGTAAAAGAAGACTTTTTCATCCAATTCAAAATGTCAGAGAGGTGGTTTTATACTTACGAAACCATACTGCAAAAGAAAATACAGAAAAAGAACTTAAGACACAAAATATGACAGCACTTATTCATCAATGCGCGACAAGCGAAGGCACAGGTTCATTCTAATCCTAAAAGAAATTGGGGCCTAAGAAGTTATTCGTGTAAAGCTTTAAAATACACGGGCAACTTCAGGACTCGTCATCCTCACAGAAAAGATATAAAACCCTGCCAAATGGTTAACGATATAGCTGGACCTGCCCATATTGTAGTGATAATGAAAATAATAAAATGTTTCTTCTGACTTTTTGATTGAAGTTTCAGCAATTAAAGCAGTGTCATTGAATGCCTTCCACTGAGGAAGATGCAAGCCCAAAACTATGTACGTCGACACAGATCCAATTCATAACAATCATAACAACCTCAAAACACATACTATACAGGTTTCCATCCTTAATGCATCTCACTATGAAGGCTACAAAAATACGGACTTTCTTTGCTAACGCATCAGCAGTTATAGTAAATGTTATGTAACATCGATGCACAAACACTGCATTTCTTTTCTCTTTTAGTAAATATGCAGATTATCAGCAGAGGATTACCATCAAACAGATTATTCAAATTCAAAGGGACTGTAACTTTGCTCGATTTATGCGCATTCTTGGTAAAGGAGTGCCTATTTTCGTACACACGCTTGACGTCTATGAGAATAAAGTTCAGTTGGCAAATTCGGTGGCAGAAAAATAATTCTTTCTGTAGCAACAGACGGTTGCGTTGTCTGGTGCTTCTGTACGTACTTGGCCCCAGGGGTGCGCTTCCAAATCCCTGGTATTTCCCAGTCGTAGCTGCCGACGCCCCGAGTCCAGAATACGACCGGCTTTCTGCAGAACGTGCAATGGTCCAAGATGATGCATGCTGAAAGCACACTGTCTAGACGAGAAAGCTTGAAAGAACATCTTGTTCAGCCACAAGATATGAATGAACTAAAGCACTACACAAAGATTAAACAATAATTGACAAAAGCTACAGTTAATAATTACATGAGACTATGAAAGCCTTCATCCTATTGTCAGACAGATTTGTGAATGTTATCCTAAGTGATGCACACAAAACAAAAATCTGCAGCATCTCAAAAACTAGCAACATGGGGTCGATTTTGTATTTACATCATGAATGTAATGCAGTTACAAAATTCAAGCATCATGCCTCAATTCCGAGGAAGTAAGTCATTCATAACTTCAGCCGTGAACAAAATAATTTTAAATTCAATTTGTAGATACTTACTTACACACTCTCGTCAGAAAATTATTATTGCAACAAAACTTCTGCACTGGCATCTAAATTCAATTGAGAATTAACTACAATTCCTTAATGGAGAGCAAACAACTCAATGCTTTTTAATTTTATATATTCCTTAATTTAGTGAAACAACTTGAACTTCCTAAAGTTTCAGTAAACAGCCATTCTTGCATTGCAGTTGAATGACTCACTAAGCCATTCAGCTGCTTGAAGTAATTATAACTAAGCTTGAAGAACTACCCAACATTCTGCTACCCCAGGCACCATTTTGCCTTTCCTTGGAATCCATCAGTTAACAGCTTCACATGGCTATCCCTACTGTACCCATATACACAATATTCTGCTGCCTCTTAATAGAGAGCAGTATATTCGTAAACGAACAGGTAAATAAATAAATCCATTTCTTGCTTTTCATTTCTAGAATACCATTACCGCTAAAATGTGGTAATGGTATTACTGTTGATGAAACATCTGATGATGAACCCCCATACCAACCTTGCAGAGATGAAGAGCATTCAGCAGTCATGGCTTGATGACTGAGAGCAGCAGCAGCAGCACAATCGTGAATAGAATGGAGCAAGTCCTTCCAGATAAAAAACGAAAAAGAATGCATCAAGAATAAGGCTCGTGACTATTCACGACCATAAAGTGTAGCGCCACATTCCCGCTGCTCCTATCGTCAACGTCTTTAGATGCCAATGAGCGTTCATGGCGTATCAATCAAAACAAACACTGAACCATGAGGTTACAAGCTACCGAAAGGCATAAACACTAATCCACCACATACTCAACAAAAATAAAAAAGGAGTTAGTAAAAAAGGAGTTAGTCATAAACTAGAAAAACTGCCCCAAGTATGCATGGACACATTTACTTTCACGCAAAATTGCACAACTGACCTTTGCAAGCAGTCGAAGAGATTGATTCTCAGAGCCGGCACCGGAGATGTCTGCTCCAGGAGGAACAGGATGAAAAAAGTGGTGAAAAGAAAAAAAAGAAAACTCTACAACGTTTTACCATCTTCCCTCCTGGGATGATGTACATATGTAGAGACACAACTCGCTGCATCGTAGCCCCTGAAAGAATCCCCACTTTTAAGCACACCGGAATAAAGTACCAACTGCCCTCGCATTTCCAATAATGTCTGCTGCCCCGTCTGCATGTGAAATGGAACCAATGTGAGAACGCCGTTTTTTACTGGTTTCGTCAAATGCTTCGCTTTGCGCACACTGTCGGGGAAGGCCTCGTCACCAAACCGAAGTTCCCGCATCTTCACAAAACAGCCCCTTCCCATTTTGAGTGTGCTTCACTGCAGAGTCAACGCAACCAAGCATTGCGGTGAAGCCCACAGTGCAGTGAAACTGAAGTGAATCCGAAAATTTCCGGTATATTCAGTAATATTCGAATGTTTGAATATTTCGAATATCGGTATTTAGAAAATGATCACGAATTAAATAACTAGCATATTCCTTTCATATTAAAAATTTCGAATATTTGCCCACCTCTATTAGGGATTCATATCCCTTCTTTGCATCCACCCAATAAGTGCAGACCTGTGGATACAAAGGAAATTAAGCTATGAAGCCTTCACAGAAACATCCCAGCTAAAAAAAAATTAGGCTTGGTCAGGGGTTCGAACCTAGAATGACAGCTCATCCGAGGAAGTCATTCTAACGACTGCTAATTTGGGAGGCCAGTGTAACCAGCCGTACTTGCAGTCTACCTGTTAGCGAATTTACACCGGCCCTAGTTAATTCATTTTATTCCCGGAATTCATTTTATGCCATCAGAAAGTATCGGTTGTCTTGTGATTGTGTTACATTCCCTGTAAATGCTAATTTCTTCTTCATTTCAAGTAGGACAAGTCTCACAGCTCGCAGACGCCTTGAGTTTCACCTCCACAAATATGTTGATGTCACATCGTACAAAAAGGACAACTACGATAAAAAACGTGGACAACAGGAAAGGAAAGGATGTGGATGGTTATCTCATTTTTGTCAACAAAGGGCATCGCGTTTTTGACGCCAAGAAGGTATTTAGAGATTCAGGGCTTGGCATGAACTTCACGGTTGAATCGCCCAAGGAAAACAAGCTGCAGTTTTTAGATATTCGCCTAAGTTTTGAAGAGGACCATATAGAGGTTTTTTAGTCCTAGATCCACGAAAGCGCCCTTAAATTTTCTTCCAGATACTCAGAGACAGTTAAGAACGGCACTGTTCTGTCCAACAATGGTGTGCTGCTCTAATAAAATCTTGCGCTGAGAAAAACTGACTAAGGTTAAATCTGGTAGGATTGCCTCTCAGCAGTCCCAAGGGGCAAGGAAGAAAGAAATACACTGTTATACCTTACCAGCATAAGGTTGAACATAATTTGAATAATGGTATGAAATGGTACCGGGTAAATGCAGTGTTTTCCATACCGTTAAAAGCGGGTCGTTTGTGTTCTTACGTCGGTCAGACCAAAGGGTACATAAATATCCGGTTAAAGGAATGTTTTAACAATCTGTCCTCCGATAAATACTCCAGCATTGCCAAAAGTTGCAGGGCTTGTGAAAAGAAGCCAAAGAAGTGCTTCCGCTTCTAGACAAGACAGGGATTTTGTACAGCCATGAGGGCCATCATACACAAGAGGCGTATTCGAAGCGTATGTTATTAAGAAAAAAACAAAACAAATGTGTGTGTTAACGATCCTCCTGTTATGCTTGATCATTGTGAGGTGCGGTTTCTGGATGCGAGGCTGTGACGGATGTGAATTGACAATCTCGAGCACATGGTTTCTCTCACTGCATATATATGTCATCTTTCATATAGTAAAATTCAGTTATGAGTCTGCAAGTGTCCTGTAAAACGAGAGAGGAATAATGTACAGCTGCCAATAATGACTGTGACAATGATAATAGCTATATGACAAACTCACTCGCCACAGACCGGACAGGTGCATCCTTCCTGGACAGGATGGTTCGTACGCTAGCGTGACCATTGGTGAGGACATGCTGCAAAACCCTCAGGCACTGTAGGAGGTCAGGAACAGGAATGAAGAACAATCAGTAATACATAGCCAGTTAGTAAATTACTATACCACCCCCAGAAAATGAAAAACAGTTTCCTTTTCTGTGTTAAAAAAAAAAAAACTAGCAAGCCGCACGAATACAAATTAGGTGACAAATAACACCATCAGCAAGTTGTAAATGATTCAAGATGTGCACTAACAAACTAAATCTATTCCAAAAGTGCCGCTACCAAATCAACAAACTAATAATAAACAAAACAGCAAATATGCTGCTTAATTTTGTCCACCTTGTTGCATAGTACACCTTCAGAGATGGAACTGAAGTACCTTTGACAGTTCATATAATAAAAGTTCGCAAAAGTAGAGAAAAATTCCCTGTATCCATCTGCACTACTTTAGACCCTTTCCACTATGCGTAAAGTTAGGAGTAACAGGAGAGAGAGCAGTTAACACACAGAGTGTGAACTGAAAACTGTTTACTCAGCAACAATGGTTATTAATTTTTATACTGAAAAAGGCACGTGTCATGTGGATATGAAGTTATGAGGAAGAATCGAAAAAAACAAAAAAGGTATAATTACTACCGAAGGAAATCAAGGCGAGATAAATGCCACCCAAGTGTACAGCGCATTATATTCACAATGTACAACCAACTAGGCATAGACACACCTTCAGCTTAGAAGTGCATCTATTTCAGCATCCACACTGCAGCCTTGTGAGTCGTGACACATCCGGTATGTAAACACCACTACATCAAAAGAAGAAAAAAAAGAAAGAAATCTGCTTCAGCCTAAACCAACTGCCACTATTGTGCAAGGAAATGCCACTATTCAGTGTGAAAAGTTTGTCCGAAATGGAAGTGGAAAGATTCTGCATGAAATTTAGCCAAATTAGACCCCCCGCCCCCTTAAAAGGGTGTATAAAAAGCCCTCTTGCAGGCGAAAATTCTGACTGGTATACCTGGTTTAAGGAACGAATCTCCAGCTCATACCAGTTTCTTCCCAGTTAAATAACAATGGGCCCCCAACTAGGATCAAGTGAGAATTTGTTCCTTAAACCAGTTAGACCAGTTAATATTTTCACCCGATTAATAGAAAAAAAACACAATAGATGTAGGTTATGTAAATAACTAAGAATTAAATTAAGCCTTCTCAACAGATTTCCCAAAACGAAACGTTCAACAAAGCCCACTACCACCTTTCAAACAGTATGGAACCTCAAAAATGGAACCATGCTATAATGAACAGTTTGACAAGCGGTGAAACTATAATTGCTGCAGCATATGTGAAACCTAAAAGCATAAGCTTCTTGATGTATCTCATCCCTCAATTTTAGTCCTGATGTACACAAAGCAAGGCCAGCTATATAGTTAGTTGACAATAGTCCCAAATAATTATTTACTATATGCACGTGCTTCTAACTGACTGGCTGTCTGCCCTGCATTGCAGTGTCTACAATTGCTGCCGGATGCTTCATGGAGCTCACTCCAAAGATTAAAAAAAACACCAGGTGGCAAAAAAAAAAGATAACAAGAAGCCCTAGCACCGTTTTTCCCAAAAAGGGTATCAGCGACCCCGCAAGAGATAATGAAAAGTTCTTGCAGTCAGATCTCTTTGCGTTTAGAGCCAAGTGTATTATCATCTCCACACCCTCACCTTTATGCAATGAATGGAAAAGAAACACTTTTTCGAAGCAGCCTACAATACTTAGAAAACACAAATGACACACTGGTCCTCTCAGCACTGTAGTTACAATAATTTCATATTACAATCCTTCAGCTCACCACAACCTTACTTGAATTAATGCTTCAACCGTAAAGTTTATCTTCGTTACCTTGCTGTAACTAGTCGCAATAAATAGCACACCCTGTCTGGCACATTATGACCCAGGTTAGCATCACGCCATTAAATCCGAAATACCTCTAGTACTACTACTAGCTTCTGGTGTGATGGATAAATGAAACTTCATCTGGAAAGTAGCTATACCTGATATCACGAAAATAAAAACTTATCAAAGAGCAGGCGACCATTATCTGACTTTGTGGAAAAATATTTTTGGGATAGCTCAGCCCATGGACAAGAAAAAATATTGATCACACCATATTAACACTAGAGCATTACTTCAGAATAGTGATGAATACCACTGCTGTATGAAACATTTCCTTTTTTTTTTTTTTCAGTATTCTCATCTTGCATTCCATTTAATGCCTGCTTTGTCCTACTTTGCATGTTCCTTTCTTTACCTCCTTTACCCCTATTTTTTAACAGCGACATCTGCATTGAGGAAATAATAAATATACACTGCCCCAATCTGTCATGCTTCAAGCTTGCCAACTGTTGACCCAATCCCTCGGGGTCTTTCAACATTTTTTTTAGCACGTAGAACTAACTCACTCAGCAGAAGGCTTTATTGTTTCAGCACTCAGCGCTCAGTACAAGCAGCAAATAGCCACAAGGAGTTCAAGACTGAAAATGACAAAGAAAACTGTGAGCTGTTTAAGTATACTGAGACAACAAGAATGCGGACTGAAGCTACCAGACCGACCTTCACTTTTGTTGGTGATGGCCCTTCGAGCAATGCGCCGAGGAGGTAGTCCACAACTTGTTCAGCGTGCTGACCATCGTTTTCCAAGGTCATGGCTGCATTTTCTCCCCGTCAAGGTCGAAGAAAATGACGGCACGACCTCGAACCTGTTGCCGAATTTACTATACAGCTAGTGTCTACAACAGTCAACAAATGCCTCGCAAATGCCAGAAGCTTTTTTTATGTCCATGACAGAAACGTACATAGCAAATGATATTCCCTACCACACGTGCTTTGCTGTACAGTTCACAAGTGAATTGGCAGAGGATGAAAGCAGCAAGCTCAAGCTTAGAATACTGTCTAGAGTGCGCCAGAGAGAATGGAAAATACGTTATGCCGCACACCAACAGTGGACAAAAAAAGATGAAAAGACAGCAGATGAAGAAAATGCTGATGCAGACAAGGCTACCATAACATAAAGCATGCATTAAAGGAATCCTTCTGGTGTCCAATCCATGGCCAAGAAGCAGGTCTAACCCTAGCTTGCATCAAAATCCTCAAATCTGTAAGTGGAGATTTTTTCATCTCAACAAGTGAACACAGAATAAGTAACTTGTTAAGAGCTTAGCAGCATAACAGATTACGTAGAAATCACAAGATGAGGTAGATCGAACTTTGAACGACCGACATTTTTTATGCCGCTTTGTACATAACTGTAAGAGACTGATAGTATTCTACATATTGCCACGCTACGCTAGGTAGCAATATATATAATAAAAAAGGCTACTAAATAAATATTTTTAATATAGTTACCGATTGCCACCTAAAAGATTCGTAAGGATGAGTTTGAGCAAGTTATTAAAATGTAGCGAACACAAAAGCGCTGAAGACGGGGACAAGAAAGAACACGGACAAGAGCTAAACACACGTTCCGAACACGAACCACTTGTCTGTGTTATTTCTTGTCCCCGTCAGTGCTTTTGTGTTCGCCAGATGAGAGGGTTAAGCCAATCCATGCTACAAAGCCAATAATCCATTCTGCCCTACTCAAATGTGTAAGACAAAGGATACAGCTGATCTCCTTGTATAGGTACCCGGGCACGGGAGCATCAACATTGGACGTGGCTTCGGCCAGTGCTGGCACCTGGTGGCAATAGCGGGAGCAAGAATTAGCATGGCAACTCACAGCTGCAGCTCTGTAAACACAACACTCAGTCACATTTTACAGCCTCTAGTGAGGTGCATGTTCTCAAGCGGCACAAACAATTAGTGTTCAATATCTGCCAAATAGGCGCAATTCTCAGAACTACAGTGCAAATGCTAAAAAAATGTATGGGGCCCACACGACTAACTGGAATCAAATCTGCAATTAATATACTGTTGAATAACTTAAGCACCCTTCTATACTTCTTTTGCACCATCGATATCAGTAGCATGAGCTCTAAGCCGAGTTCAGCTAGCCCCACCTGTAAAGTGGTCTGATGAACTGCACGAGACTCAAGACAAGCACAATCCCGGGGCAAGAAGATGCATATATGAGTCTCTTGCCATTTTAGCATGATTAACCAATTTTAATCGTAACATTCTGAGGTGGCTGCAAGAAAACGATTGAAGAATAAAGACAGTCTCACAAGAGTAGTGACCGGAAGTCTCTCCTTTATTATCGGTGGCAACAAGGCTTTCCTCAGGAAGGCAAGTCAGAAAAAAAAAAAAAAAGCTATCCAAAAATAGTTCTACAACTCTTTCCTCTACATCTCGTCTTCCGGAGCGCACAGCGTGTAAACAGCTTTCAACAAAAAAGTGTTTCTGTGGACGGAGGTTACGTAAAAAGGAAACAAACACAAGAAGCGCAGCACGGCTCTCCCGTCAACCGGTGCCGTCGTCCGCATATGTATTTTATCGCTGCCGCGTTAACAATAAGTTAAGTGCACACAGGTGTGTTAAGGGACACAATGACGATGATGTGCTAACATGATCTCACTCTGATGAAAAAGGCACCAACAAACAGTTGCCCTGCAATCAAGGTGTCTTGTTTAGAAGTTACGCGAAGTGCACGCGAAGTTACGGGGCTGGCAATATGGATGGGAGAAGAATGCGACAATGGGAAATCAAGTTCTGCCCCAAAAACCTAAATTTCTAATGTCCTCATGTACATGCTCAACCAAAAAAAAAAATCACTAAAAGGTGATAACAGAGGTATACAAGTGTGTCAGCAGCCAAAACATTAAAGCGACATTTTTAGACCCGCACCAACCATACCTTGATTTTCATTACCTTCGAGGCGACTGCTATAAAACTCTCTATTTCTCTTCGTACCTCAAATGTCACTAATTAATGTTTCGAAGAAAACAGTACCACAATTGAAGCAGGGCAACCAGGCATGGAAAATCAGGCAACCTAGTCAATGATGATCTGGCATGCTGCAAGCAATAACGAAGGTCGCCTCCGACATCTAATGCACAACCACTTTGACAGCTGCTGTTGCATCCTATGCCTCCGAGCTCTGAACAACATACCAGCAAGCACGTGTCAAGTTAGGACGCACAATACGATAAACATAAGCATATTTTCTGCCATAATTAGGAAGTGTTAAGCAGTGACACAGCTACCTCATTTTAAACATACCGAGCCAGCCACACAGATTCTGAACAGGCCCAGGTCAACAGACCGAAATGTAGGCGTGCATTGGTAAAAGGTTGCCCAGGGCAATTGTTTTTTCCAATAAGCATGGTGAAGCATAACAACCTGCTCTTTTCTCAACCATACAGGGCACAGGATAGCAAGCCCGCTACACCTTGCAGCGGAAAACAGAATATTTATGAAGGAGGGTAACAGAACAATTAGCAGTGCGCAGAACCGATGCTTCCGTGATGCAATACATTAGCATTCAACTTTTGAATGTGTAGGACATTGGTCAGACCCCCTTTTACTCGATTACTAACTTTTTTTTTCCTGCACCCCCATTACGCCAAAAAAAGCCACTTCAGCTTCCCCTGACAATGTGCTCCCTCCTATGTCACGCTTTGAGACGCTTGCAAGTGAAAGTCGCTACCCATTTGTGTCAATATGACCCAATTATTCCCCCCTTCTATTTTCCTTGTCTCGATGTTTCGCGTTCAAATGAGCCCTAGAAATACCTTCCCACTGATTGGAGTACCTCTCTGATAAGTGAAACTAAGGGGTGCAAACATCATCCTCCCAAAAACGTCCTGTCTGCATACAAGAGGGGAGCAAAGAAAATCCGACGCTCAACAATTTGCTGCAGAGATGTCACAGCAATCCAATTCGCTTCTTTGCGTCCTCCTTGAATGGTGACAGCAGCAGCATTGCATAAAATAACATTAAACAGAAACTCCAGCTGTTTTTGTAACACTGCTATCTCACTTTTCCATCACATGCCTTGCAGTTCTCTTTAACTATTTTGAAACAGCTACGAAAACAAACCAAAAGTGAAACTTGGTTTGTGGCCAGGAACAATGCTCAAGTCGACATAGCAATGACGTCGAGATATCGCCCAAAAAATCACTCATATGCGCATTGAATGGCAGAAATTGACGTCATGTGTGCCCATTACATGGCGCTTCGTAAGATAGTGCAAGATGGCTGAGACGTTTCTGATGGTTCACCCCAATGCCTAAACCCGTAAAGCTCGAAAAATGGGTTAGGGCCCTTTTAAAGTACCCAGTACCATCATCCTGCTAGCCATGGAGGCTTTGAATAAACAGTTGATAAGGTCCCAAAGAAAAGGCACTAGTGTATATTGGCCATGTCAAAAATATCCTTGTGTAGATACGACTGCTGAATTATTACTGTGACCACAGGCTGCAAGAAAGGTGTACAGCACTAAACATTACAAGCCAAAGGATGGCATGTCAGTGACTTGAGGGAACTGCTACTACCTCCTGATTTCAAACAAACTGGCAGTTCGTATTTGCATCAATTTCCAGACATAGTGGCGTCACTTTAGCACAGCTCATTAATACACTATGAACCGTCGGAAAGCCGCAAGCAAAGGCGTGCTTTTTAAAGAACTACGCTAAAGGGGACAGAGTCCCAGAACAGAATGTCACCCTGAAGTAAACAGGTTATTGTTTCCTGGGCAACTGCACAATCGTTTTCCCAATTTCGTGCAAATGCGGCATTATGTGTTGACAACGGCTAACAACCTGTAGCACAGACTCCCTTTAAATGTGTCAACAGAAGGCGGTGTAGGGTTCGCAATCCAGGAAGGCCAGAAAGCTGGGGACGGGCATGATGCTGGGGCGTCACAACCATGACGGTATCTACAGACCAACACAACCAAAGAAGCTCTTCGCTTTCGATCACCTGACAACTTCTTGAACACTGCAGTAATACACAGCAGCAAATGTCAGCATGAAGGTATCCGCCTTTGATCTGTCATTGACAAGGACACTTGAAAGACATAGCAGCATCGCGGCTCTCTGCACGAGGTTTCTGCCCCAAAGGTCAACAGGAATGCTTTACATTCGTCAATAGAACTGGAGATTGCTTAGGATAAAACTATGTCAGCCTTCGACCTGGGGACATGAACCGGACTTGCACGACCTCCCACTGAAAAGGGCGTCAGATCTGTGGCTAGTGTGCCAGTGCTCTAAAACTACAAGGACCGTATATGATTAATGCCTGTAAGACGGCACAGATCTCTATGAAGGTGCCTAGCCACACAGTACAAAGCAAGGTCACAGTAGATAGCAGGATGCCCAGTTCTACAGGCGCTGCAACGACCATCATTTCCGTCAAGGTCAAAGCATCACCCTTTAACCCGCACTAGAGGGCATCCGAGAATAAACCGTATGCAGCACCAGAGGTCATATGAGCCGTGAGTTCCTCAGGTACCTTATCAGCACCTGGTACACAAACTTGTACTGAGCGAGAGTCTGAACGCTGAGCATACGCTGCATTCGAACCGAGCTCAACACGTGTGGCACATCCACCGGAACGTTGTGGTCCAGGCAGAACAGCAGGATGTCGCACAAGATGACCACACCCGACCGCCCTACACCAGCAGTGCAGTGGACCACCATGGGAGTGTTGCGTGTCCGCAGGAGACGCTGGTCTCCGGAGGCCAACCTGCGCACAGAGTCCACTTCTTCCATAAACCCGAGAAAACCCTGGATGTCCCCCGGCGTGCCGTGGTCAGGCCAGTCCGTATAACGCAGGTGCCAGACGTTCCGGTGGCTGCACGCAACACCTTGGGACCGGCTCAGAACCAGTGATGTCGTCACGGCCACAGCAGATGACACGGCACCTTTCCGAGTAACTCGATACTCCCCGAACGATAGTGCTGCCTCGTCGCCGTCAGCTGTCGGCCAATACTGGAAGCATTTCTCACGGCCATGGTCATCTTCAGTTTCGGTCAGCATCACAACTACTCCAACATGGTTCTCCCAAATCATCTGCCAGAAGCTCTTGGCAGTCTCACGAGTAGGACCCTGCGCAGCGATGTAGAAGCGTTGGCTGTCACAAACACTGGCCGACACATGTGACGCGTTGATGTAGCCTGTCCTGTTGTCAGATGTAGGAGTCAGCCTCACACGGTTCTCCTCGTAGGGAAGGACGTCGCTGAAACGATTGCGCGACGCATTTTCAGAGAGCAAAGCCGTAGTGAAATCAGCATTAGGCTTGCGTTTAGTGATGCGCTCGAATTCTAGAAACACTTGGCCGTCCTCCAGGCGGTTCTCTAGGATCTGCTCGGGGCGTAGTTCTTTAGACGAACTCGGCGATGGGGTCTCGTACCCTACGCTTCCTTTGTCACCGGTGACGAGTTGATCAGGCTGCGCCACAGTTAGCGTCAGGCCATTCATGGCCGCTACCATCATCGGTCCTAAGGGATGTGCCGGAGCTGCTTCTTCCTTTGAGGGCTCTCGCTTCTCCTCAGCCACCTGCTTCCTAGGAGGAGCCACAGGGGTGGCATCCACCAGTTTGGCTGCTGCTGGTGCCACCTGCTCCCTTGTTGTCGGTGAGCTCACATACACTTGAATCCTCTGCGGCTGAGCTACCCCCGACACCTGTGCATTCCACGACTCACCAACAGGAACATACGTGGGAAGTACCGGCCTCGGCGGCTCCACAATCGACCTCAGTGACTGCGACATGACACTTCCATTCACCGCTGCCTGGTAATTAGGCAAGCTAGGCTCGGATCCCTGTATGGTGCTCTGGCTGAGATGGCGGCGCGACACCAGGTCTGGACTGGCGCTGGCTCGAAGCTGGTGATGGTTGCGTGTCAAGTCTGGTGTGCTAGCACTTGGACGCTGTGCATAGGGATATGGAGGAGGTGGCTTGTACTGATAGTTCAGGTGCATATTGGCAAAGAGCTGTGCTGGGTTGACCTCGTATGATAATCCCTGAGATGTCAACTCAGGTGTGCTGTACGTGTGCAGAGGAGGAGCAAGGAGCGGCGGTGCTCTGCCATGTATGACACCATCAATGCGGCTGTTGTTGTTGGCAAGGTCACCGAAAGACATGGAGTCACCGAGTTCGGTCAAATCAGCAAAGTTGCCGTAGTGCATGTAAGACAAAGGTGGAAGCAGTGGGTTACAAGAGCGCGGCAAGCTTATGTCAAGCTCGTTTGTCGCTGCTGACGTTGCCATAGCAGGCTGCTGCTGGTACGCTTGACTACTCTGTCCAGTTTCAAGAGGAAGGTCATTGAGGCTACAGCTTGTGACGCCATACTTCGTAAGAACTGCGGTCTCGTAGTCGGGCGCCTGTCGATACGACGGGAGCAGCGCACGCCGCAGATCGGTCGCACTTTCCGAGCTTCGTGGAAGGCTTACATAAGACTGGTGCACACTGTTCACCTGTCGGTTGAGTTCACTCTGCACAGGAATGTGTTCTCTGGATGCGGCAAGGCTGTCATTGACTGTCTGAGAGCTACCTGTGAGGCGGTGGTCATAGCCATTGTGGTTAGGGTCGACCAGATCACTACTGCTTCCTGGAAACGTGTAGTTTTCACTGTTCCGCGTCTCTGTATGGTAAACACCCAGCTCGTCGAGCGACTCTCTGCTCTCCCCAACGTCAGCTGCCCGTCCCTTCCCACTGCCCTCTGTATCCGAAGTATTCGACCAATGGAAGCTCTCACCGGCACCAACCACACTGCCACTCGCTGCACGTGTGTAAGTGTCTCCACCACCGGCCCCCCCTGGCATTGCCACTGCATCACGCATGCTCATGTAAAATCCATGCTGCTGCACACACATCTTCCAAATGTACTTTGCGGTGCTGACATCGTCTAGATGGAACTGTGCAGAGTGTATCGGTTCGTGACCCACTATCTTGAAGCAGCGTTTGTGGTGCATGAGGTCCACGATCTCTCTCCAGCTGTACACAGTCACTTGCTGTTGCTGCTCTTCAACAGGCGTCTGTGCAGCAGGCTGCGAAGATTCGGACACCATGGGTCGACGTACACGTCTAGCAATTACTCCAATAACCGAGATGCCGAGGACTATGTCGGCGCCCGCGGCATCGCGCACTTGAAACCGTTCCTCGCCGTAGCCTTCAAGTGTTTGCACAGTCTGAATGTAGCAGAGCTCGGCGGTCGCATGGTCCAGGCCTTGTAGACTTCGGTGGGCCCGCACGATCTCGTCCAGAAGGGCTGCCTCCTCCTCTTCATTCTCACAAGCTAGCAACACCGACTTTGGCAGCAAGGCAAAGTTACGCAGGTACTCGGCTGTGTGATGTTCAGGCCGGTGGTTCCCGAACTCGGCCTGAAGGCTGTAGCTGGCCAGCTTGATAGCCTCGTGGCGGCCGCACGGCAGCTTGCCCTCGATGACGTCACTCTTGAGTTGTGAGAAGTAGTAGTAGCGCGTCACGTCGCTGTGAAGCAGTCGGCGCGCCTGCCCGTCCGGCACGTAGAACATGACGCCCAGCTGCAGGGAGCAGCCGTCGCGCGCGGACGCGCACGCGCCGTGTTTGTCAAGCTGCTTCTTGAGCGGTCGCTCCAGGTCCACCCATCGCTGCTGGCCGTCCTGGGTCTGGTAGCGCAGACCGAAGTACTCGGGCTGAGTGATCTGAAGCCGCTGGCAAACGTTCTGCAGGCACTCGCGACCCACAGTGCGCGACGAGACGATGCACTCAACCGTCGCGTTCTCCAGAAGCCGGACGGCGATGACGCACAGGCTCTTGGAGACGACGTTGTAGTGCTTGCTCTTCTTGAGCTTGATCCGGAACGGCATCCTGCCTCTGACCCACTCGTCGGTGTAGTCGTCGGTCCTGGTGCGGCGCTGACGATCGTAGCGTAGCGCATCTTTCGCCGCTTACGGCATGCCGCGCGCGGCGGTGGCTGGCTGCTTCACTACCAGCGCCGTGAAAACGCGCGGATGACGAGTCACTGGCGGAGGGGCAACGCCTCTACGCCTCCGATTACCGCAGCGCTAGGGAATGCCGCCGCAGAGCTACGACGCAGCAGCAGCAGCAGCGCCGATAGGCCTAGCGCTGTCATGGGGCGTAGGAGGATGGGCGCCCCAGCGACGACGACGACGCTGCTTGTTTGTGATCGGCCCGCCGCCGTAAACTCGTTCTTTGTTCAGCGCTTTTTTTCTCCCCTACCGACTCCGCTGCTAGGGTGGTCGGCCGCGGTCGCTCGCGCGCGGACGGAAGGGAAGCGGCACTCGGGACGTCGCACCGAGGCAGCGACGCAAAACAACAAGGAGGATCAGGCGGTGTTTGTTCAGCTAAGCGGAAGGCTTCGTCAGGAAATGTGTACCTTTTTGAGAAAACTCAGGTCCTCTTTCAGAGCCGCTTTCATTTTGCTTGCTTTCGGAGCGTCCCACTACAGGTACACAGGACGGCCCACCTAGATTCGGCTTGTTTGTCCGGTGCGCTCGGCAGAGGACACCACCAAACAGAACTTAACAAACAACAAAGCATTTAATTGAAGCATTTCAGGATTATTTAAACTTGGCACAAAACTATTTATGAAGTCCAAACCTAAAATTTTTATTCAGCTTCTCATTATTTGTAAAATTATTTTGTTTTGAAAATAGGAAAAGCGCACGGCAAGAATGAATTTGGCGTTTGACATTGAATTTGAGTAAGTATTTTAACAAATGTCTATAACATTAAACAACAGTGCAGTGAAAACGTCAGACAAACACACAAACAAAAAAAAAAACAATTTTCAGTGCCTGGTTAACTGACGTTGTATCCGAAAGATGGCGCCACTATCTAAACCTAAAGAAGACCTTTTTATTATTTTTATTTAAGCGTTGTGCGTACGTTCTCTCTTTCCACAGCTGACCTCAACCTGTTGCGCCGCGTAGCAGCGTAGCATGTGCGCGCGCGCAGGCAGCTGGCTTTTCGAGCAGCCACTCTCTCCTTCTCTCTCAGTTAGGGAGTAAAGAGGAAGAGAGAAACGAAAGAGTCTGTAAACATAACAAAAGGCGCAAAACTCTCGTGGAGCAAGCACTCGCGCTAAAGAAAGCCAACCGGCTTCGCAGAGCTGTGAGGCCCGGCAGTCGAGTGCGTGCTGGCGGAGGCGTGCGCGGTTGTTGTGGTGGTGGTTTGTGCGTGCGGTGCTGCCGCCGCGCCGTTGCTTGCACGAGCAGCGATGGACGGCGGCGTGAGGCCGTCGATGACGACGTCGGCTCAGCGATGACACCGCCATGAAGTTGCTCAGCGTGCGCAAGGTGACCCAGGGCACGGCACTGGCCGTGTTCCTGGCCGCCTTCTATGGTGCCGTGCTCCTGTTAGGCTGGCCCCCTCTGGGCATCGACTGGCAGCAGCAGACGACGGCGCTCGTTGCAGACGACGCCGCCGCGGTCTCTCAAGATGGCGGCGCGCACAAGAAGGCAGCGGCGACTGTGAGCGGGGGATCAGCGGTGCCAGCGGCGGCGGCTTCGAATGTGAACAAGCTCGTGTTTCTCAGAGCCCCGCCTGGGTTCCATCAGCGTGCTAGTCGCAGGGTGTTAAGGGGAAATGAAGTGGAGGATTACGCCGATCAGCCGTCGGGCGAGGACTTCGGCCCAGACAGTGTTCCAGCCACTGAGCTCAACAGGTCAGCCACGGCGAGTGGTGGTGGGTTCCACTTGCCCGACGACGGTCAGCGGCGAACTCACACTACGCGGCTGGAGGACGTGTTTTTCAGTGTAAAGACGACGAGGACGTTTCACAGGACTAGGTTGGACGTCATACTCAAGACGTGGTTCGTCTTGGCGAGGGAACAGGTGAGACGTGCGGTTTGACTCTTCGCAGATATGTGTGTTCCTGTTTGGGCAGGTGGCGTGTGTAGTTTCCTGCGATTTGACCATGTGTGCATACTAGTTGGCGCTGCGAAATTGTTTGGTTTCGTCCGCAGTCATATCCCCCCCTTTAAATCCCTTGCCTGGATGACATCCGGAACTTTCCACGTGATTTGCCATAGCTGACATGGCTGCTGTGATCTCTGCTTTCAAATGCTTCCTGACGCAGCAGTTTTGACGTTTTTGCTCAAACTCCGTGTCTAGTTCTGTTTGTCGCGTCGGTGCAGTAACGCATTTTGCTGATGTCCACAATTTAACCAACTTTCTCTCGTCTCGTCTTTTGAAGTTATATCAGCCCCCCACTGTAATAACGCCTGGCCCAAAGCAGTGAAATCAAGGCAGCAGTTGCCAGTTTTGCAAGTAACAACGTGATTTTTTTTTTTCTTTGCAGAAGCAAAATAAGGTGCAAAGAACATACAAAACCGACTAGACGCTCTTTGTTTTGTTTGGTAAAGACAAACGCTCACAATTGCGATAACGTGATCAGTATCCTTATAAAATATAGTAATCTTTCATTTACTGCTTCCTGCCAGGGCATCCGAAGTAGTCCATATGCGGGAAAGCAAATTCATTTGCCTTCGAACCACGCGTTGGGAACATGACTGTGGGATGCTTGCGCTCTGCTCATGTCCTTTAATTTACCGTGAACACCTACGTACTAACTTTCCTTGTATGTTCTTCACGCACTGATGTTTACAGCGCATTGGCTAACAGCGAATTCCTGACGTTGGAGATTACACTTTGCGGTACAGGTGCCTACCAGCTTCCTAAGAATGTGTCGTCAGAGACAGGGAACGTCTGCTTAAATCAGAAAGTTGTCTCAGAGTTCAGAAGGGTCTGTGAAATGAGAAGTGTAAATACAAAGGAAGTGTTGGCTGGACAAAAACATATCTGCAGCTGCAGTAATAAAGACCCATATAGTGTTCAAACAACCTTACAACAGAAGGCCTCCGGACAGCCACCAGCAGGAGGCAATGGTCTAATTTTGGTCTGAGGACGTTCGGCGACTTTACTCCGATGTCGCGGCGTTACCAAATCACTTGGAATACGTCCGGAGTGTGTATAGAGTGTTAACCGTATAGTAGGGCGGCTTTGGACGGCACCTGCTGAAAATGGAGCTCTTCGAATATATACGTGGTTCCCACTCACTCACCCGCGTAAGCAATGTGGTGAGGTGCCCAAGCATAGACGATCACGCCTTGGCATTCCGTGCACAGACAGCCACGGTAAATGTATCCAGCTTTTAATATTTACTGATGGCCGATTGCGTTCAAACATTTGAGGCATTTTTTTTTTTTTTCGCGCAGGTGCACTTGTAGAAATTGATGCAATAAAAACTTTAGACGCATTATTCTCGAATGGGACGTTATAAAATGTCATATACTTCGAATTGGCAGTTAGCTCTTTCAAGGTCTCGCGTAGCGTATGTCAGTTTCGCTTTTCCGGAGATCATTACGGAAAACGAGCAAGCCGATTACCGTGGCATCTTCGTTTATGCGTTCTCGCGCCGTAGCATTTTTTTTTTTTTTTTTTTTTTGCAGCATGTCGACAGTGTACACTTCGTTTGCTCTTTTACTTTTGCTATATGTCCTTACTCTTGTTAGACAGTCGGGTAACTGAGCAGTGACACTATTTAGACGCCACTTTGTTGTCATTGGTGCAACGGCAAAATTCGCGAGCGTTTATATTGTTGCAATAACGAATCTTGCGCTAGAGCGCCAGACTTTCAGGAGTAGCGTAGTAAGCAGAGTCCCAGAGCCGAAGTGGTCTCCATGAACGCTTTGGCATAATTAGCTTATAGCTAACGTTCCTCTCTAGACGAAGAATGCGAGAACAGTTTTGTTAGACATGACCTCAGCCGGTCCCGTTATATAGAGCATGATAAGGAAGAAATACAGAATCGCTACACATACTGGATGCTTGGATGGATGGAATATAGGAGCGTCCCCTTTGAAACGGGGTGGTAGCAGTAGCTATCATGCTCATTTTTCTCCATATATTTAATTGTTGATTTAGATTGGTTAACTAAACCATCATTCTATTTATTAAATTGTTGTTTCTACATTACTAACATTATGTCACTTCTCTGCTTTTAAGCCACCAGTCTTCCAGTCGTTTTTTGCTAGTTTCCACCGCCGGTTTATTCACCCGGCCACGGGTATCTCTTAACCCCAGAGCTTCAGGAACAGTGACTGCGCCTGCATCAACATCCGGATGGATGCCATTACATTCGAGTATAATATGGTCAATTGTTTCACTGGCGTTACCACATACAGCACATGCGTCATCTTCATTGTTAAATTTCTTTTTGTAGCTGCGTGTTCTAAGACACCCTGATCTAGCTTCAACTGCCTCTTGAGTTATCAAAGAAAGCTTCTTTCCTGATCTGCATTTTCCACTTTCGGTATAATTCCACACTCTGTTTCTTTTCCATCGAATTTATCCAATTTTACCTTCTGTGTATTTCACCTGTTGCTTAATGCTCTTTATTTCTCCGTCCTTGTGACTAGCATACTAGTTAGTTTCCTAGTCCTTTTCCTCCATTGTGAGTCAACGCTGGAAATCAAGCTGAAAGCGCACGCTGTGGATAAATTTGGCGTATGCCGACAATGTGTTTCGAGAACTGCGAACCATTCGCCTTACTGGTCTTTTACTATGCAGGAGAAAAGATAGTCGCGCAGGACCACGGCCCGGACTCGAATGGCCGCGAAATGCGCGCCGCCGCTCAAGTCCAGCCGTGTTCCTGCGCGACATTGCCCCCTGCGTCACTTATAAGCGCCCGCAAATGTATATTGTACGCAAACATTAATAAAACCGCCAGGAAACTGCAAAGAATGGCACGTGCTGGGAAACACGACGCAACTCTGAGCCAGAAAATCGTCTAAATTCGTGGCGACATCATGTCACCACCATTGAAAACCGTACACCATTGGTCTGAAGGCCTTGACAACCGCGGCCGTCAGGCGCTGTTGCGCCACGTCAGACTGATCCGATCTCTCCAATCTTTCGACCCCAAGGTTATCGCCCCGAGCGCACGTCTACAGCCTCAGGGAATATGCTGTCTGCCCGCTTGCATGGCACTGCCAAGTGTATTCATCGTACCGCTTAGCCTTCCTCCGCAAAGAAAGCCCCCACAGCCTGCAAAGTTTCCGTTACCCCTTTGATGCTGACTGCATATTGAGAACTCGCGATGAGTGCCAAGTTCTGTCAACTCCAGCTCTAACTGGCACCCTGGAAAACTGTTTCGTTCTGGAGACGTAAGTTGGTCTTATATTTGCCTGTCAAGGTTGATTAACTGCTTTTACTTGTTACGAAAGTGATAATCTGACGGAGTTTTGTAGCGAAGGCTACCCTGCGCTAGGTTTTCAAGCCGTCGGCGTGGCACCGTATGCCGTGTTGCTTAGCAACTGAGAGCTGAGCCAAGAGTTGGAGGAAGAAAGAAGGAGGAAAAAAAGAAGTAAAACAAGGGAAAGAAAAAGAAGACGGATAACTCGGCAATTCGTAGAGGCAAACGACAACAGCGAGTTGCTAGGACAGAAGGTTCGTTCGAACGTTGTGACGGCGGCACATTAAATCCAGGTGTCCGCAAAAAAATTCGCTGCAACACTAACAGCTTTCGCTCTATCACTAGGTTCAAACCATGCTTAAACTCCCATAATTTTTTGTATAATCTTCCATCCACCTATAACCGTGCACGTTGTAGCATGGTTAAGCCAGTTCAGCGGTATGGCATTTAGAAAATTTGACTTTCTTATGAGCAGTGAGTTTGCAATGAGGGGCTAGTTGGTGATGCATGAACTGAAAATGGAAACTGTGCGAAGGCCGACACACATAGGAAAGCTTTGCGCCGTGTTTCGTCTTTTGCGCGGGTTTCATTTAAGTCATGAGCAATATATGCTGCGCGTACACTGAACCAGATTGGTAATACATCGAAGGAGGCGCCTGTACCAACGTTTAGAGACGATGGCCTGGGCGATGCGGTAAACGGCTCAATTCCCCATGATTGATGATGATGATGATGAGATAGTGTTAGCTAGTCCCTTTGTAACGGGTGGACACCAGATTGGTGTCCCAGCTAATTAAAATTTACCGAGCACGAAAAGCGCCTCGCCGCGGTGGTCACTGTGGTTAGTGCTTTCGACTGCTGTGTTCAAGGATGCAGGCAATTGTGCGCTTTTCGATGGAGGCGAAAAGCTATTCACTCGTGTGCTGTGCGGTGTCGCTGTACGTTAAGGAACCCCAGGTGGTCGAAATTTCTGGAGCCCTCCAATAAGGCCCCCTCTTATAGCCTGAATCGCTTTGGGACGTTAACGAGCTCGAAAATCTGACATGCGCGAGAGCCACGTATAGTTAAACATATTCCAATCTCAAGCCGCGGCTCTTTCTCTTTTACTTTTTCTACCCTTCGCTTCCGCAGGTGCGTCCCAGCTTCGCAGTGCATCAAGCGTGTGTTGAAAGGTCCCGTTCATCCGTCGAGAAAATCTCCGCCGACTCGTAAGGTGGTGCCCAGTCTACTAAAAACGTCAAACGCACGGGGTGTAAGCAAAGAACTATCTTTCAGGAAGGAGATCGCGCAGCAAACTGCGTGAAATTATAGTCGCCGCAAGCGAACGAGGATATGATTATCTCGCGTGCATCACCGCCTCTTCCTACACATCCGGAAGAGACGTTCTGCTTCCGCCATGTTCGAGAGACAGTAGCAGCGGCGCCTATTAAGGCCAAAACCCGGAAAAGGGTTTCTTTTTTTAAAGCTCTGGTCTCGGCGATTATTCGGAAGACCGAGTGCGGAGACATGTCTGGGTGTGTGCGTATAAGCCTCAGTCGGCTCCGTGCAAGACCGAGCAGCCGGATTGGACACGCACAGACACACGCCTGGCTTGTCGCGTGCGCTGTTCACGTTACGTAATGGCATCGCGTCGTCGTGTCGAGGATAGGCGGCATATTTTGCAAGGCGCCCCACACCACGGAAACGTTGCGCTTGCTTTTGCATTTTAGGTTTTTTTTTTCTTTTTTTTTTTTCTTTTTTTCTCAGTTGCCTTGCGGCGTCTCGTGGCCTAGTCGAGACTAGTAGTTGGGCGGAAGTTGTAGGGAAAAAAAAAAACGATTACGAAAGTAGCGCATTTATTTCGCTTCCTACAAAGGGGGAAAGCGAGAAGGGGAGGGGGGAGTTCATATGTGACGCAACTTGTCGCTCTCATTTATTTCGTGGAATTAAGGAAACAATGTGCAAAATGGTATTGAATAAAAGGGTTTAAAAAAAAAACGGCTTTCTTCCGTGCTGAAATATTTGGCAAGGAGCGGTCTTCAACCGTAACGCCCTGAAGTCAACTAGTTCCCCCACTCCTTCCTTTTCTAATTCGGTCTGAAATACATTTGTGCTCGAGTTTGTGGTAGCTCTCGTGTGTGTCCGTCGGGCCATCCTTCGTACGGACGGACGGACAAAGCTATTTAAAGCAGTTAAAGGACGCAACGGGCGCTTTGTTGTGTAAAAAGCACAGTTGGAAGATAGGCGTCGCGATGAGATTCCCACCGCCTAGAGTCCGAGCCCTGGACGAGCTGCCAGTGCGTGTGCGCTTTCTGCGAAAGTTGGCGATCGTTACGTAATGGCACGTGGAGTGCCAGTGTTAAGCCTTCTTTCCGCATAGTTTTCGGCGAATCCGTTAGTGGCACGTTTGCTGTTCGAGTAGTAATCACGCCTTGCACCACAGGGTGTTGCCTGCACCCATGGGAAAACGAGGAAGTTGCCGAGCTCTCGGGGGGGGGGGGGGGGGGGGGGGGGCCCCGGGGGAGATCGTTTCGCGAAAGGGGCATATTTTGGGGGGACATGTTTTTCCCTAAAGGCTGATAAGCCATCTTTTCCTTCGCTGAAACTGAGGTCGGCGGAATGTTCACAACCTTGCCTTGTCTCTCCAGTGACGGCCGGGTAATATGAATAAAATAACCCTTCTGCACGGGACTGAATGCCTGCTTCGTTAGTCACTCTACGAGCCAGTGATGCAAAGTAGTATTTTTTTTTCTCCTTACTTGCACTTCTCGTTCCGATTAATTGATCGTGTAAATAAAGAGTTTACCTACCCCGACGTTGTCATCCAGCAAGTTTGAGCCTGCCAAACGTTGTCGGGCATCCTCGCTTTTCAATCGCATACCATCAGTGAGACGACAAATTCAACTGCAACCATGCAGTCTTGGGGATGAAAGAGCTGCTAGGCTATAAAACATTCCATCCCCCCCCCCCCCCCCTCACACGCACTGGAAGCTGTCCCCCCTCGCACACGTCGCCTGACAAGAGCAGATGAGAACCAATACCTAAAACTGAATCCAAAGCTGTAGCCAGAGCAATAGAATGCCAAGGAAAAGCCTTCGACTCGCCGAGGGTACGCTCCTTCGACCATTCGAGGAGAGGTCGTTGTTTGACCCCAAGGGGAGGTCGTCCCCCATAAGAAAGCCAGCCGCTTCTTCGCCGAGGTGGCCGCATTGTTCCTTTCCGCGCATATCCCCCTCCTTCCTCGGCGGTGCGCCATCTGCGCCCAGTGCCTCGACCTTGCTGCTTTCGTCTGGCACTGCCACGGTGGCACCGGTACGGCCGCAAAGAAAGAACCGTTCTTCTTTCGCCTTCCGAGGGGCCCCTGGACAAAAAGAGAAAAGCCTGCGCGTGCGTGTGGAGGGTCCCTCCTTGTTCGACCCGCGCCCTGTGCACTGCGCACGTAGCGCAACACGTGCGGCTACATTGTGATGCACGTGCTGCTTTCTGCGAGGGGAGTTCCGTGTCGGGCCGATGGCCGACGGGTGAAAAGATGGTTGCCCATTGTGCGAGTAATTTTGTGTGTGTGTGTGTTCACTAGGAAGAGGGGTGGTAGCGGAAAACATTCGCGGAATGGTCGGTCCCGTTCGCTTTCTTTCTGATCACAGTATGGTCCTGTTACCTGTTTCCTGAAGTAACTGGAGTTAGTGATTTCATCGTTACCTGTCAAGCTAGAGCCTTTAATAACAGCTGTTTGCTTATTGCATTACTGCACGTAGGAATTGGACCTATTGGATTTTAAGGCCGCTTCTCCGATTATGAGCATGCAGTGTTCATTTTCATCAGATGCTTGGCCACACAATGTATAGCGGACGAACGCCGTCCGCAGAGCTCGTCGAAATGGCACGCTTTCTTAAACAAAGTGCGTACAGGAGCAAAGAAAGAGAAATGCAATAACACAACTGCAGGCTTAGTTCCAGATGCGGGTTATCCGGCGTGTTATCCGGTTGATCAGTCCTTGCTGGGGATTGCAAGGTGGAGAGGTCCATGGGAGTGCACTCTGATCGCGCGACTAACGCCATTGTCGGTGAACTCACAGATATCGCAAAAGAGGATAGCATCCACACCTGTGTGTCCGCATTGGGGCCTTTCGTATAATTTACGGAATATCTGCGGTGGCTGATGTACAGCGCAAACAGAAAAGCTCCACGCGCTGCTTTCTTCAAGGACCCGGGATTAAGGTTAATTCTCGTGAGCTCAAGTTTTCGACAAAAGCGTAGCCTCACGGCGAGGCTCGTAGTGCTGCGTTGGACGAGGTTAGCCTTGTAATCGAGAGGGACTTATGTTTTATCGCGTATCGTTCGCTTTGGATATCATTTATTCGCTCTAATTTCCGGTTTCCCGGGAGAAAAAAAAAAAAACAGCGCTTTGCACTGTTTGTTAGCTATAGAACTTCAAATTGGACAAGTTGGTTGTTGTCGTGGTTTTGCAGATAATAACCGTATTGTACCGTTTTCGAAACACACATCGACAGAGAGAGCAGTGTTGTTGAAAAATGAAATATGCTTGAAAAGCTTCTACACAAAACCAGAAACAACGCGAAGTTGCTCATCAGTCTTCTGTGTTGTCTTAAGTTCTTTGTCGAAGTTTTCCTTGTTCGATCAGGCAGAATAATCATCCTAAACGAGCAGGAAACGCCTCTTTTCGACCACCACCCGGGGGATGTTTTAAATGTGCTTATTCAGTTGGGGGAAGTATGACGTGGAGGAAAAAACTGAGGCGGGCGATATACGCCCTCCGTTTCGCTTCTTTTGCAACTCCATCGCTCGGGAATTCTATATCCGGCCAACCGCTAGGTTTCGTCACAGCCACCGCACTTATTAATATTTTTTATTTATTTATATTTTCTTTAGAACCTCATTGTCGGCCCGCATGCTGATTTTAAGGGAACCTTTTTTATTCGTGAATTGATCCCCGCTTCCGTGTCTCTATCGAGGCTTAATTTAAAGCTACGGGCAGGGGCAAGACCACCCAAGGGCGGCGACTTATGGATGAGCCCGGTGGCTTTTGTGTTTCTCGCTCGCTTAACAAAGGGTGGCGAAAATGGGGTGGTACGTAGTCGTTCGGGGTTGGTCGGTGATGGGAAACCATTCCGCGGCGTTTTCCCCAGACACCATTGTGACACCGCCGTGCTCTGGAAGCTGTCGCTGCTTTCCGATTGAATAAAAGTGTTTTCCTGCTCGTGCGTGTCTCCGCGGGGAAGAGAGAGGGCCGGGTGAAAGGCAAGGGGAGTTGTGTGCCCTCCTCCTCTCACGGGCGGAGGAGGGGGCGCGGCGGCAAGTGGCTGTTATTCTGTGTGTGTGTCAACGCGGAGTTAATGGCGCGCAGTGAACGGCGCTCTACTGGGTTCTCTGGGGACCAGCGTGGGAAAATGCCGAGCCATGGCGTATTAGTGACGCGGCGTGGCTCGCCGCCAGTGTGTATAATGCACGCAATGCGCCTGTAAGCCGTGGAGGCGCGGGTATCGTGTGGCGTCCCGTTGTGGGTACCCGAATCCGCGCTCCGGCGATTTGATCATATAAATTACCGCGTTTACTCGTGTAACGGACACAGTCGCAGACTGACCATCGAAGTCCCTTCATTGGCCTTTACAATAAAAAATAAATAAATGGGTAAGCAAGATGCCATTCCCCGCAATGTAAAAGCTGCCACATTTTTTTAAATGCAATTATACTCCATTTCTACCAGCTGTAGTTATTTTTATTCTTGGCCCCGCCGCGGTGGTTATGGGCGTTCGATTGTCGTGCCTAAGCATGCGGAATCGGATCCCGGCCACGGAGGCCGCTTTTCGGTGGAGGCGAAAAGCAAGTCGCCCGTGTGCTGTGCGATGTCAGTGCACTTCAAAGAACTACAGGTGGTCTAAATTCTCGGAGCCCTCCACTACGGGGTCCCTCGTAGCCTGGGGCGTCAAACCGCCTAAATCCAACCAACCATATTTTATTTATTCGGCAAAAAACAACCCATCCATTGAAGAGAGAGCCAGGAAAAAGTCAACTAGGCTAAGGCACTCGGTTTTTGACCCCACGCTGGGAGAAAGGGGGAGTTAAAAAGGGTAAATGCGGTACCATCGGGGAGACGGCAGTTTATGACGAGGAAGGCGACACGGAATACGGGCGGGACCTCGCGGTGGATGTAAAGAATGCGGATCGTTTACTTCCATTTACGCGGGCGCACACATGTCAACAAACGGTTAAGAGAGAGGACATCGAGATCCTACGAGCACACATCCAGTCCAAAGCGATCTGTGCACCCTTTTAGAAGAGCATGAAGCTGGTTGAAAAGCAAAGAAAAAGCATCCACAGCGAGGGAAGCAGTGGGTGGGGGCAATGGGAGTTGTTTGAGCTGGACCACATTTTGGAGTACCCGGCCCGTGTTGTTTGTGTTCTTGCATTATATAATATGGCGGGAGGCAGGCTCTCGAGGCATGATGCTGAGGGGGCGAAGAAACGGTATACCCTCACGCCATAACCCGAACCTCTTGACATCTGTCGCGACTATTGAAGTGACGGACGAACCCCGCTGCAACACGCTTAAGAGAATCCATGCAAATAAAGGAAAGGACACGAAAACAATAGTAGTAATATAACGAAGCGAATGAAGGGGAACTTCGTCCTCGCTCAACTCAGAAGCGGAGAGGTCGAGGGCGCGGAGCGCTGTTCAAAGTGTGACGCTAAGCAGACGCCGCAGCTTGCAAGATGCATCGTGTTTTGGATGTCCCGTGGGCTCTCCCAGGCGTGCTTGCAGAGCAGGCGCGATGAGTCAATATAGGGATGTGAGGCAGTTTAGCCTAAAACGGGCCCGCGCCTAGATAGGGACTCGCCGCTCATGAACAAAGAAATGTACAAGCACATAAAAGGATAAAGGGTCTAGCTTGGTAACAAAATCGCCGCATATTCGAAGAGCGGCCTTCTCTTGCCCTTCGCCGTGTGGCGCAGAGGTCTGGCGCTGAGGAGAGGACGTGCTGTCTGTTGACTTTATCTCATCGCCTAGATAGCCCGGTGGACGGAGCCTTTATCGTGTGGATACACGAGCGCGCTTCGGCACTTTTGAGGCGTGACAATGCGGCAGGCTGGCTTCTTGGCCCCTACGCGATCTCGCCTCGTGCCATTTTATAAGTAGCACTTTGTGCCAGCGGCTTCTGGAGGGACTTGCTTGTTTCTGGGCGCGTGTCCGCCTGTATAGGGTAACAAGGCGCGCCTCGTTTGGTCTTGTCCTGAGATAACTGTTCGTCGACTGAGATGTCGAATGTTTTTCGCTCTGTATTGATGCAGTTGCATGGTGCAGTCCCCATTTCAGTTAGCGTAACAGTATTTCTCCGCGGATCCAGTATTCTAGGCCACCAGATCTGGTGGCCCGCACCCTCCCCTTCTTGCTGGAATTGAATCACGCCTACAACACTTCCACGATCATTATAGGAATATGATCCGAGTGATTGCCTCACAATGCATTTGCGCCTCGTACTGTGGGCTCCGCTTTAACACTGCTCTTTTGAGTACCCGCGTATACTCTTGAGCCTCAAAACTCCTATGCGCGAAAAGGTATAAAATATGTCAGCTTTTAGTGCCGTATTGTAGTTCCTTCTCAGATACATGGAGCCGAGCTTCTTTGCCTTCCTAGTACATGCGCTCTCTAAAAATCATGATATTGTTGCTTTTCGCCTCGCTTGTCGATTAAGTTCGAGATGGGCATCTAATTAGTTTTAAATTATATTTAATAACTGGATAACGCCAGCGGGTAAGCCGTGCGTGACTAGTTTCGTGTGTCTGAGGATAATCTTCCAGGCCATGCAGGCAACCGCAAAGGACGTTCAATTAACCTCGTTCACCAACCACATATCAAGGGCGCGTACTTCAAGCTAAAAAAAAAAAAAAAGAGAGAGAGAGAGAGAGAGTAATAGGTCTACGAAGAAAAATTGAGACTACGCCACTCATCATTCTCTTGGCGCCGCCTGTCGTTAGGCGACCCGCTGCGCGCACCTCGGCTCCGCGTGCAGTTGCCATCGACAATTACCTGCGTCCGTCCCTCTTTTTGGTGCTGGAAATTGCGCCGCCGCCTCCCCTTGACCTCGCGTAACTCGCTGGGGCAGAACGGCTCCCGTGACCTGTCCCACGGCCGACACCAAAAAATGATCATGACAGTGATGACCCCCGTGTCTGTACGCTCCAGTGGGCCTCGTGCGTATGTCCCCCCTCCCCGCTCGGAGCAGCACGTGACAGGTGCAGCTATCTTCCTCTTTTTAACCCCTACCACCTGGCCTTTCGGCCGGTTGTGCAACTTAGCGAGCTTATTTCAAACTTAATTTCTTCTCAGCTGATTCCCGCGTACCCTATAATGGAAGAGGGTGTGCCAGGTTTGGACCATTCGTAGCCCAGGGGAAGGGCAGGCAGTTTAAAGGTCGGCTGTCCAGGATAATGTGGGATGACCCTGGAGTCGCACAGATTATCCCGAACAACTTCGATTTACAAGGTCCTTTCTTTCATTTGCTCTTTCCATCGCGCCAGCGGATCACGAATCTTGCCAGCGTCGTGGAAGAGAATAAAATAAGTGGTTTGGCCCGTGGTGCGTGTAGATTTCATTCGACCCGCTTCGCTTACCGCTCGCAAAATGCAAAACGAAGGTATAAATAATAGGAGTAGATAATACTTACTGCCTGTTCGTAAGGTAATGATATCCTCGAACTGTGTCATGGCTGCGGAAATTGGACGACAAGTGTGTTGAGGGAAGCGTACCGTGCTGGATGGCCGATGTTTCCTCGCGCAAGTTTCGGAGGAACTGCGCCCATGTGTGCACTTCGAGTCTTCGACAGAGAGCACCCGAAACCGCGAGAAAGAACGGGGAGTTTCGTGCTGTTCTTGTCACCGAGGCTGACCCGACCTTCGTTCGCGGTCAACTGCTTGTCCGGAGCAACAAAGGCGGAGGATTTAGCAGCTCAAGAGAGCTACGTACCCTCGGGCTGCCTACGCCGAGCGTGACCGGCGCTGATCGGCTTAGCCTGTGGCGCCTCCAGGACACCCGGCTGACCAGAGGTGGCGGGTAGAGAGAGAGACGGAAGGTGGAGGGGGGGAGGGCGGCAACCGCCCTGCTGAGTAGCCCCGACGGCGCGTAATTCCGGCAGTTATTTTTCATCTCAAACCGCCCTCTTCCTCCCTGCGTGCCTCTGCTGCTTTTCTTAACTCCAGTTTGACCAGCGCCTCTGGCTGGGCAAACCTGCGTCGGGGCGCGCGCGTCCCAAGAAAGAGCCGGGCTGACTTGTTTGCCACGAGCCGCTGGCGGCTACTGCTGCTGCCGGCCCTGCTCGAGGCGAGGGGGACGGCACTTGTACGCACGAAAGCAAGAAGTGCGGGAGACAGTTTCCCTCCCCCTTCTGCTCCCGTAGCATGTCTGGCCGCTCTGTCCGCTGTGGTACGTGGTGGCGGTGGCGGCAGGCCGATGGTCTCTCGCTTCTTGCTCTTTCTTTGCATATTTGTTTGTTGATTATGCCGTTCATCCCGTGGTTTCTGTACACCTTGGACAGGTTGCACTTAGTTGTTTTTTCTGCTCGACGTTCTGCTAGGCCTGCTTGCCTTCGGCTGCACCTCGGGCTCAAGGCACTTTTGACTTGGGTTCTTTTTTAGTCGTTTTTATGTTTTCTTTCCATCGTCTTGCTTTACTTCTTTCGAGCTAGTGGTGTGGTGTGGTGGGCCGGCTTTTCCCGCCCGCTTGCTTGCCGCTTCTTGGAAAGCCAGGATTCCCATAACTTTTCTGCTGTTCGGTTTGCGTGCGCCCGTTTTCGCTGGTTTGCTGTTTTCAAAAAGAACGGTTTTCAAAAGGAACACGGAAAGTTTTGGTGCCAGTATATATAAAAATGTCTCGCTCTGTGTAACTGCCAACGACCGTAGTACGACGAGGGGAAAGCGCAGTATGAAAAGTTTGTACAAACACTAGCTTCGTTTCGTTTGTTTGAATGCAGCGATGGCGAAAACTGCCCGCTGTGTAAATCCGAAGTCTGCGGATTGATACTGTCAACGGGTTGTATGCGTATGTGTTTGGATGTAGCGAAAGGCTGGGACATAACGAAAAAACTCTGATACACTGGGATGCTTTGTATATAGCTAAAGGTTCGGGTATAACGAAAGCCCCGCATATAGGGAACGAATCCGATGATGTGTGTTTAAGCTAAGGCAGTGCCCAAGAATGAGTCAGCAAAACTAACTGAAAAAAATTAAGGTGGCCGACCATGACTTGGCAAAATTCAAGATTTTAAGCTAAGCAAAGTTAAAGATGACCAAGCATGACACAGCAAAATTAAAGGTGACTAAGAAATGCTCGGCGCATTACATGAAAAGCTCTCCATCTCTTTTTCCTAAGTCGTGCGTCCACCGTTTCAATGATCTCAGTTTTTCAGCATGTGCGTGCCTTCGTTTGGCCTAAGTGCGTCACTTTCCTTTAGACTGGAGCAGCTTTCCCTTGATTTCGACCAGTGTGCGTATGCAGCGAACACCTGATCGGTATTCGTAGAGGCATGCGCCCCCCTGAAGAGTGACGCGTGATACGCAGTAAAGCGAAGGAGTGGTCACGTGGAGACTGCATTCTAGGCTTCTTGTTTTAACCTTGGCTAGCGCATGCTCTTGAATATTGATAAGATGTGCACTACATCCACTGCCCTTCACTGAGTCGAGCGGGAACTGATTGAGTTGGTAACTGCTACATTAATTGCAATGCAGCAAGCAGTGTCGACCAAATACCGTGAATATAACGTCTATGCACCCGGCCTGAAGAGGCGGCGATATGTCTCCTTACTCTTGACCTTGTGGAAGGAAGGGGGGTCTCGCTCGCATTTTAACCGCGAGTAGGTTGGTTGGTTTGTGGGGTTTAACGTCCCAAAGCAACTCAGGCTATGAGAGACGCCGTAGTGGAGGACTCCGGAAATTTCGACCACCTGGGGTTCTTTAACGTGCACTGCTCCCTGGCTTACGCTGTGGTACATTTCGTTAAGTGCAGTCGCCCCAGTCCTTCTTAACGCTCCTCGGTCTAAAAACTAAAAAGGCTGGACAGCTGAGGCTGATAAGTGCCGCGCGTAGTTGGAGCCCCACGCGATGCTTGCGCCACGAGCGTTGTGTGTTTGCATCGTGGCGCGGCGATGCGGGCAGTCCGCCCGGTGCTCTCCGCGCGAAATCTTAAGTAGTCTCCAGATTGCGGGGTGATAATGACTGTCCGGCGGAGAACGAGGCAGTCCAACGAGCACGTCGAGTGCTGCTGGAGACGTCCCCGACTTTTTTTTTTTTCCTTTTTTTTTTTTCGGCAGTGCATATATAGTTTTGTGCAGCGATGTACAAAACCATGCACTTAATGGGTGCTCATGGAAAAGTCCCGGACTTGATTACGGCAACCGAGATTTGCCTGCATTGCTAACCTCCGTATCTCAACTGTGGAATGAGGTTCACTGGTCTTAGATCGTACTTTCTTGCGAATAGACCGTTCAGCTCACAGAGGTACAGCAAGACAAATCCGTGCCAAAACAACGGATTGAGACAGAAATTTCCTTCCTTTTCGGTCTCATCAGGTGTAGCTGGCGTTCTCTATCGATAAGGCCGATAACGACGATTCTCCAACAGTTTCCTATACCCAGCCCTGTGGTCGTTTGCAAAAAACTGCATGGCGCATATACTTCTTTTCTGACGAGAACTTCTCGCATGAGTTTAGTTGGTTTATTTCATGCACCTGCGTGGCAGTATCCGAAGAACCTCCTAGGTACGTCAAGGATACGGGGCACCCGCTGTTTTTGTCTAGGCGTTCTGCGCTTGTCCGCATTGTCTTGGCCAGTCCAACTGCGCTGGGCGGTCTTCGGTAGCACTGCACAGATTTAAATGAGGCGAGGCCCCGGCAGTTTTTCAAGGGAGCGCTCGACGACCGTTGTCGCGATGAAAGAGCGCTCCCGCTGTTTATCTCGCGTTCTAGAGTCTGCCTTGCCGTCTTGATGGAGATAAGGCTGCAGGTGTCCACTTAAGTCTTATCCCCTGGTTGCCAGTCTGCGGACTTTTCTTTGTTCTGGCTGTTAAAGCTGTTAGTGTGTATTTTTAAGCTCCTAAATACCAGGTTGCGCTCTCAGTTTCCTTTCCTATTATATATTTTTTTATCTCGTTGCATCTATGAAGCCGTTGGCCTGTTGGCTTAGTCCTAAAATAGCGGTTGATAAATGAAGCCGATATGAAGTCGTTGTTTTAGCTACTTGCATAACCCATCAAAATAAGGGAGATTCGAGAAGACGAGTTTACTCAGCGGTCTTTTTATCGAGGAATGACCAAAATAAAACAGTGCTGAAAAGGCTGCAGCCATTTCAGTCAGTAGGAAGGATTAAAAAAAAAAAAAAGTGAACTGGTCTTGCGGGAACTGCAGATCGCGGGTGTTGCTCCCCTTAAGTTTTTCTCGAAGCTCGTCCGATATAATCAAAAGATCTTACTCAGAATCTAAGTTTTTGGCTGTTTTTAGAGGGGAAAAAAATCATTAGTGACCAAGCATGCATCTGCAGCTTTCCTGGTCATTTACCAGCTAGCGCCGTCTGTCGGCCGCCTTTAGTGAACATCGCGTAACTCAGTGGGAATATTTCGATTCGCATAATTGCATATTACTGGGGTTAACATCGCGTCGGTTGTTAGGTAAGCCTCATTGGAGGGCTGCGATTTAGCGTAGACCACCTGCGAGGTTCTCGGACAAGTATACTGACATCGCACGCAGACGCAGCATGTGCGTTTTGCGTTGAGATAACTTTCTGAGAAAGAAATCAGGAACGCTCACACTGAGATAGTTCCGATCGGCGATGGTCATAAGAATGCGATGGGGTATGTGAAGCGCAAAAAATTTTCGCGATGACATTATTTTGGGTGCCATGCGGTGCGTAGCGCCAGCCACGCGAACTAACTTTATTTGTCCAGTACTACTGGTCGTTCACTTTTTGTATTTTGTAAATAATGTACAAAGCACCCCCTGTCCTTTCTTGCTATCGCTCCACTCTGTACTTCACCTCGCTATCATCTCCCAACCTATTTCTTTCCCGCCGGCCACAGCTCGGGTGTTTCAGATATTAGATAGTTGTCGAGGCCGGCAACACTCTTTTCCTTCCGTTTTCATTATTATTTCAATAAACCACTGCCACCACCACCAGTACACGCCTGGTACATCTTTCTGTTCCTTTAGCACAAACCTCGGCTGTTTCAATTTCTAACCAGCGGATATTGTAAAATGCGCTTATAACTACATCATTGGAATACTGGAACAAGTTCAGACACGCATTGGCGCCTAATCGTTTGAAATTGGCTACAAAGGCAGCAGGAAGACTGTAAATGTGCTAACTGACCATTATGGGCTATGAACGTAGTGTAAATGCTACAGGCTCCCCGCGCATTTTGCCGCTGTCTTTTTTTTTTTTTTTTTTTTCAGCACGACACAGTGCGGGAATTTTTGCGAGTTATCGGTTCTTTGTTCTGTGCATTGCCGCCATCATCATTGTCTGTGATCTTCGCTTTGTGTCTATACCTCTCGAATCCCTTATACTACGCAGCACGATTCACGTGCGATCGGCTGTGCAGCTTTCTTCTAAGCCCCGTTCAGTTTCCGTGGGAAATGCTTGTCCGATGACTCCTTCCCGCAGCTTCATGTACGCACAGCCGGACGCGTACTATCCCCTCTCCCCTTTGACTACCGCATTACGCCGCCTTTTGTGTGGCGTGGACGCAGCGAAAGTCTGCTCACATATATCGACGATGTTTTGTTCGCCTATACGGCACCACTCCGTATCGGGCGGACGCAATCGAATCGTCGTGCCTTTTGTCTCCGCCGCAAGCATTGCGGGCACAAAACCTCCATCGGTCTCGCCTCTCTAGCAAGGAAGCCGACCCTATAAGCGAAACAACCTAGCCGCCGGCAGCGGCCATTAGGGAGCGCTCGAATCGGCGGCGAACAGCATTATCGAAATGACCGGCAGCATTCTCCTTCGCGGAACATTGAGCGTGTGCGCGTATGTTCGAAAAGGTGCTATGCCTATGCAGTGGTGCTTCACAATGGCCCCGACCGTCTGATAGAGAACAAAGTCCGCGACTTCCACCGCACTTGGTGCGGTGGTTCTCCGCTGTCCGGCTGTTCGCGAAGACAGTGGGCGGGGTCGGGCTAGACCATTACGGCGGTTCTTCGTACGAGAGCCGAGCGTTCGAATCGTGCGTTCTCGGTGCCTGCGAGGGAGCTGCGGGCCGTGGTAAAGTGACTTTAGGCCGTGGCCCCCATAAGCGCACTCTCCGTCTGCGTGTTCACGCATAAGCGTGTTACGTAGCCGGCTTTTGTGTATGTGTGCGTGTGTGCGCGCGGTGCGGCAGACAGTAGCAGCAGCCGCTGCGCCACGAAGGTGGGCCTTCTCGGAAGGTGATCGGCTCTTACGTTGGCAGTCTCTTTTTCCTTTCGTCGTGCTTTGCTTATTTTTGCCTGTGTCACTTCGCTTAGCCCAGAGGAAGAAAAGGAAAGAGGTGAGCTTGGTGCTGGTGAGGGTTCGTGCTTCAAATTGCCGCAGCTTACGCGCGCTGGTCCCCGAACAAAAGGCGCATTACCTGGGAGGCGGGCCGGGCTTCGTGGGATTCTCTGGGGCGCCTATCTCTCCGTGGCTCTGTGGTCCGTCTGCGCCGGTGGCTACTACGACGGAGGCCGTAGATGCTCTCCTTTTGTTTATTTTTATTGGTTTATTTCTTCCTCTATCTTGCCTTGTTTATATATATATATATATATATATATATATATATATATATTGCTCTTCCTTTTTTTTTTATGAGCGTATTTTTCTTTCCGTGGCAGATTCTTCTTTGGCAAGGAGCAACCTCGGTCGGTTCGTTTCACGTGGCTCACAAAGCCCACGGCGCTGTCGATTCCACGCACGCATATGTGTATGCCTACTGCCGGCATATGGAGCTGGACGAACAGACTATGAGCAGAGCGCTGCACCTAAATGACGTATCGCGCTCTGTAGGCGTTTAAGCTCCGCCGTGCACAGATTCGGGTGCGTGTATATAGCCGAATGGAACTTTGTGATTCGTGTTGCTGAGTGCAAAAACAGGAGACATCACGCTTGTTTCGACCGAGTTCGACGTGCGCGCCAAAGGAGAGAGAGATGGTATCGACAGACATGGCTCATTGTGTCAGTCCCCGGTTAGGATAGGAGCCCCGCCGCTTTCTGTTGCATTCGCCCGATATTGCCCCCCCCCCTTTTTTTTTTTTGGTTGGTTGGTTGGTTCATAGGAAGGGAAAGGCGCAGTATCCGTCACACTTGCTCTGTGGACACCTGAACCGCGCCGCAAGGGAAGGGATGAAGGTGGAAGTGAAAGTGGATAGAGAGAAAGGGGGGGGGGCGTAGTGGAGGGCTACGGAGTAATTTCGACCACCTGGGGATCTTTAACGTGCGCTGACATCGCACAGCACACGGACGCCATTCGTTTCGCCTCCATCGAAACGCAGCCGCCGAGGCCGGGATTCGATCCCGGGAACTCCGGCACAGTAGTCGGGCGTCTTACCACTGCACCACCCCGGCGGGGCTTTTTTTTTTTTTTTTTTTTACCGTTCTTGCTTCTAATAATAATATAATAATTGGTTCACAGGAAGGGAAAGGCGCAGTATCTGTCACACTTGTTTCTGGGGACACCTGAACCGCGCCGTAAGGGAAGGGAGGAAGGTGGGAGTGAAAGTGGATATAGAGAAAGAGAAGCCGTAGTGGAGGGCTAGGGAGTAATTTCGACCACCTGGGGATATTTAACGTGCGCTGACATCGCACAGCACACGGACGCCTCTTCGTTTCGCCTCCATCGAAACGCAGCCGCCGAGGTCGGGTTCGAACCTGTGATATGTATTTTTCTTTTGTAGCGCGCCCTGGTCTAACCATCGCACTGCGACTGTGTAAGCTTAAACTGTTTACACAACCGAACGAAGACTGCGCTGCTCTCTGTGCAGCTGCTTTCGGCTCTGAACGTGTAAACTATCTCATTTAAGTAGTACATACAGCTGACAGTTTTTGAACTGTTTACACCAGAGATAAACTGGGTCTCGGAAAAGGAAATCGCTTTACCGTCAAGTCAGAGTTGCTAAGTGTCAACTTTCACTGCTGTGATGCTTAGAAAGGAACATTGGTTTCGGGGTGTACGGTTCGCAGGCAACAGAGACACATTTTATCCACGTGTTGCTGTCGGCTTCTTGCGCCATTAAAAATCAGTGCATAGGATATTCAGGGTACATCATTCCAGTCGTTTATTGAGAAACGTAAGCTGATTTCTCCGTGTAACAAGGATGCCGTCTTTGATGAAGCTGCGTGGCATACTGTTCTGTTTATTTATTCACCAAGTTTGTTTACGCTATTACTAGATGCCTCCGCAGCATGCAATGATACTGTGTGCGAGGGTTATTTGTGCCTGAGCGGCACACGCTTCAATCTTACCACATTATAAAGTGATCCACTTAAACATGTCGGCAACTATTCTAGATCAGTTTGGCTGATAGCTGTCGGTTGCACATCATTTCCTGTTTTCATTTTCGTTTTTTTTTTCTCTCTCTCCATTCAACCGGTTGTTGTGGCGCAAGCTAACATGACACGGATCCTCGTAATTGGGTCTGTTCCACCCGCCCAGCGACGCCGCGTCGTGCCACAGGCGACGGCTGTTGCGCGTCCGGCTTTTAGTCCAGGCCACGGAGTGACAAAACACCGCAACCACCGGCAGCAGCACGCGGTCATTGTTTCCAGCACGCACACGACTGACCGGCCGCCGGACAACTAGGGTCCGCGGTTTCGGGACGCCGGTGCCACTAACGACAGGGGGAAAAGAGAAGCACGCGTATGAACCGCTGCTCGCCCAGTGGCTGCTGGACGTGGGAAAAAGCGCCGCCCGAAAAGCCGCTACCAGCGCACCCGCCCGCTAAGCGGCGCTTTGTTGCGTCCTGCTTCCTATACGGCGACGACGGGAAGTCTACTCTACGTCCGCCACAATTGCTACCGCTAGCGTCGGCGCTCCTCTGGGCATTAGCGGGGAGCGTGGCGGCTAGAGCGTTTTCAGGCTGCCGTAGTCACTGCCGATATCGAGGTCGTTGCGGCTTGATCACTTCTTGCCCGGCGACAACGCCTTTAATGCTGGCTTAGACACGGGTGTGTGTGATAGGCACTCGAGACCAAAATGGGTTGCGCTTTGTCCTACGCCTGTTATTGGCCTATATATGCAACCACTCCGTGATTCCTAGCATATACAGCCATGGCGATGCGATATCATCTCACGCATGATCTCGTGCAAATTCGTTCCGTATACCTCTTCTACGCGCCCCAAGTCCTCTGGGACTTACGCGTCCGTAAGTTAGACGTATAGTTCAAGGAAATAAAATCCACTGGGAAGGCAAACCATTTCTTCTCGCGGTCCTCCGGTTGTTCCATTGACGCGCCGTTTATACCCACTGATTGGCCGTAAATGCTTCGAACAGCGCACCGCGTGACGGATCCGTTTGAATGCCGAATTCACTTCTAGGTGACGGTGCGCGACGTTAACTGTGGTCGCACGTGACCGCCGTGACCGCTCGCTATCCCATGGTGACGTACGTGAGAACCGCGCTCTTTGGTGTCTAAGTCCTGTACTTTACAAAAAAAAAAAAAGAAAGAAAGAAAGAAAGAAAGAAAGAAAGAAAGGCGTTACCGATATCTCGAGCGCGAAAAATCCGCGCACCCAACGACCGGAACAAAAGGTTCTCGCGGGGTGGGAATTCTTCGAACCCTCGCTTCTTTCTTTCTCTCCTCTCGAGGCGAGATTCACGTAGTAGTTTTCTGAAGGCCTCATTAAGCAAAAAGCACAGGGGACAAGGGTGGGAGCGAGATGAAAGATCAATGCGCGCGTTCACGTGCTCGTGGTTTCGTTTTCGAAAGGTCGCTGCACTTGAGTCGCAGCCCTTGAGTCGCAGCACTTGAGTCGCAGCACTTGAAAAGGCTTTGAAATTCGGGTCTCTTTGTTCAGAGGCGCAGAGCTACGCGCTATACAAGGGCCTCGTCTTTTGTTTTGTATAGTGGTCCGCGGAAGCGTTGATCCAGATCATTCCAGTCCCTTAAAGTGAAACAGCTAGGCCCGTTCAGAACAATCCTGGATACTACTTGAATCAACTGGAATCCGACTGGCCCAAAGTACGTTTTTACAATTGGAGTTCATAATCATCAGCCTGACTATATGTCCACTGCAGGGTGAAGGCCTCTCCCATATTTCTCCACTTAACCCGGTTCTGTGCTAGCTGCATCCACTTGACCCCTGCGAACTTCTTAACCTCATCCGCCCACCTAACTTTCTGCCGCCCTCTGCTACGCTTTCCTTCCCTTGGAATCCAGTTTGTTACCCTAAGCGACCATCGGTTATCCTCTCTTCGCACTACTCGTCCTGAGTTCGGCCTTTTTCAACGATATATATGTCTGAACTGCTGACTTTGTTGCTTCCATTCCTTTTTACCGGCAAGGACGGCCGTGCATACGTCGCAATGCCCTCGGAGCAATTTTTGGAGCACTGGCTCATCCGAGAACGCACTCGGTAGAGCGAACTGCTTTTCGCTCGAGGCGACGACGTGTACGTACACGGAAACCCGGCCGAGAGCCTCTTTTCTCCGATCGCTGTCGCCAAGCTTAGAAAACTTGCCTGTTCGCTCGCATCGGCTGTTTGTCGCCCCCTGCGAACGGGCGCCTAAATATAGAACAGGGCTATGGGGCCTCTCGCCTTCGTTTTTACACCGCGCTTCTTGTTCCGTCACTACGCCCCTGCTGCTGCTGCTGGTAGCAACAGTGATAGAAATGGCGCTAGTAATGCTTGGTTGCTAGCGCCATGAAGGGCGCTAGTAATGCTTGGTTGCTAGCGCCATGAAGGGTTCCCGAAAAAAAAAAAAAGGACTAAAGGGATGAACATGTACGTAACGGCAGGCTCCGGCTAAGGCTCGAGTCATTAGAGCGGGACCAGGAATAGAATATGTGAAATCGAAAAGAAGCACTGAAAAGAAAATAAGAGGTGAGGGGTGGGGCGGTAGGAACGCAAAGAACGCGGTGTGGTGGTGGTGGCTTGTAAGGAACGGTCACGTGTCTACCCCTCTCCTCTCCTGGTCACGTGCTTCCCACCAGTCGGGTGGTTTCTCGCAGCTCTAGGTTGAATAGCAATAAACTGTCTCCTCCTCTTTCCACCACCCCCCCCCCCCTTCTCTCTATTTGCTACTCTATATATGCTTTGCTTTTTCTTTTCCCCTCCCTTCAGAGGCGTCATCGCGCGGGTCTCGTGGGAACGGGAGCGCACGCTGCTGGGCTACTACTGACAGCTCCCGTGCGGCGTATGCGTTTCTCCCAGGGCCTCTGGTTTCTGCATGTGTGCCTGTGGCAGAGAGTAAGGGTGGGGAACGGCGGGAATAGTGGTAGCATATGCTATGGTGCACATGATATCTCGGTTCTCTTTTGTGCATTGAATCGCGCCGCATAGCGGCTTCAGCGGAGTGTATACGAGGAAGAAGAGAAATGTTCGCGTGCATTTGGGGAGGCGGGCGACCCATGCAGCATTTGAGTTGCAGGCGCTTCTGGTGGCTCGGAGTAGAGGGAGGCGGGCGGGGGGGGGGGGGGGGGGGTTGATCCGCGAAGGGAGCCATGGCGTAATGGCGAAAATTAAAAGTGGGGCCGGAGTTTCATAGCCGCCGTGGCCGAATTGTTCGAAATTTGCACAGTTTGTGTTGGCGGTCACTATACGCCGACTCATGAGCTGGCTGTTCACTGGAGACGGAGCGGTCGCTCGGGAACTGGGTTGAGTGACTTTCATACGCTCTTTTCTGCTGGCTCTAATCGTGTGTTTGTATAACGGGTCCCCGTGCGACCACCACGAGGTATGCGTGCGATGTGGTCCACTTTCTCAAGCGTAGCCGATCGAGTGACTGTGTTTTCGCTGGAAGGCACGCGTTTCGTATCAGTTTCGTTCGGTTGCGCTTTTCCTTATTTTTTTCCCCGGCTTCGAAAACGTTAAGCGAAGAGAAGACGGCTGCGTTGTTTTTTTTCCCGGCTGCACGTCATATTCAGACCATCGCAAGGCTAACCAAATATGAGCTGTGAATTATACCGATAAACCAGTAAAAATGGGAGGCAGGGCATGTTTGTGGCAGTGGCACCCTTCTACCGCGCTTAAGCCTTGCCCAGTTAGCCAAGGTCCCGCTCCTGCTTTGTTACTGTGCAAGGCCTCCATGCCTCGCAAAAAAAAAACAAAAAAAAAAAAACACTAAGACAAAGTGCAGAAAAATGTAATAGTCTGTCACTTATTCATACCGAGTGTCGCGACCGTCTTTGTAGTTGAGCAGCTGCACTTTCTTTCTCTGTGTCCCCTGTTACAAAGGTGACAGCATGTCGCCCGGCATGCAGGTGTGTTTGCAATGACACATTGCCGTCGCATTTCGAAATTAAGAATGTCGCAACTTCATCTAGCACCTTGGTCGTATCGTGGACAATCCATTACGAGACGACATTTAATTGTCCCTGCTTTCCGTTCGCAACAGGGGGTCTTCCAGCGACAGAGGACCTAAAACGTTTCGGTATTTGTTTCGCGGCAGGACAGCAAGCAAGGTGCCCGTTCTCCACGTAACCATCCCGACTCATCTGCGACAAAGATTCATTTTGCGCTGTATTTATATTATATAATATAATCTCCGTTCCTGGCCTCCACAGTAAAGAAATTTGTGGCTTTGCCACGTTCGTATCCCCTTTCCCTCAATGGATACGACGACATATATCATTGTACTAGCAAATACATGTAAAGAGCTTCACGCGCTTCTCTCAAACTATTAGTGTCCAGTTTAGTTGCAGGGCTGTAAAAAATAGACCCCGTAGGAAAGCACGCTGTCGAGTGTCACATGATTGTTGTGTGTTATATGGAGCGCTGCGGTATCGCGGTGTCGCCTGTTCCATACAGCATGAGATGAAACCTAATTTGCGGACGGAAGTCGAAGCACGTACTCCCTAATTACGATACTTATAGCAGCGGCAATTGCTCGTGAAAAAAAAAAAAAAAAAGTATCACCATCGGCCGTGGTCGCACTAAAGGGAGCAGTATCGAAGGTCTCTAGGTTAGGTTGGAACACCAGAGGCTATTAAAAAGAAACTCTCCAAGCCTCTCAACCTGTATTGTACAAGCTTCTGGCCTGTGTTGGCATTATACTGTGTACAAAAAAAAAGGAAAAAAAATAACAAGAGAGAAGTTAATAATAACATTGTCAGGCGCGGATTATACCTGCAAGCAATCAGTGCACTTGTGCTGACCGCGATACACACACATGCGTTCGATGCTATGAGACCACAGTCGAGGGATTAAAAATGCCGCTGTGTGGCGACGCACGCAAGAGGCCACCATCAAAGGAGCCGAATAACGTGACAGCCGGGGGCGACACTGGCTCCCCTCGCCCCTGCAGGGTGACCGGGGAGACCTCTTTCTACCTCGGTCAGCGCGTGTGACGCAAGCGCGGTCAGCGGCGGTGGCGACCTCTTCCGGCTCCCTCATCTGGGTCGCCCACTGTGTCCGCTAGGCTGGACCACGCCCGATGGTATCGGACACGGCGGGCAGCTTTTAGGCCTCCGCCGCGGCCCGGATACCTGTCCTCGCCTGCGGCGGGCGCACTGCGACCGTGTGTTCGTAGCGTGGTTCGTAGTAGGCCCGTGTAACGCGCGATCGGTTCCTCGTGCAGATGTAGGTGAACGTGCGAGGGCGCTGCGCACGCATGCACGACGTACAGTGTTTGACCTTGTGGCCCGAGTGGTAACATCGGTTTGAGGGAACAGACGCCGAGGCAGCGGAGATTCGTAGTGCATATCGCATGGGACTGTTACATTTGTTGCAAGATGGATAAGAGGGCGCAGTCGGAACGTGGACACGGAGAAGAATACAACAAGACAAGCGTTCCGTCTGCGCCCTCTTATCCATCATGAACAGCTTTCAACTAGCCCAACATTCTGCTAAATTTGTTGCAAGTTCTTTTTTTTTTTATGATACAATAAAATAATCTCATACTCGGACCTGAGACTGACGCCGCCTACGACAGTGGACGGCTTCAGGGCGGTAAAAGGTTCAGTTCGAAGCGTGTCGGCGACAATAACTTCACAGCGGTCAAGGCAACTCAACCCGGTTTGGTCTATGCGATGCGGTTTCTGCGTCGTTAGCAAATGCGAACGGTCGGGTGTTTGCCCCGCCGCGGTGGCGCAGTGGTTACGGCGCTCGACTACTGTTCCCAAGGACGCGGGATCGAATCTCGGCCTCGGCGGCAGCTTTTCGATGGAGGCGAAAAGCAAGGCGCCCGTGTGCTGTGCGATGTCAGTGCACGTTAAAGAACCCCAGGTGGTCGGAATTTCCGCAGTCCTCCACTACGGCGTCTCTTATAGCCTGAGTTGCTTTGGGACGTTAAACCCCACAAACCAAACCAAATCATTAGAACCAGGAGGAAGGGGTACTCCTGAAACGGAGGGCTCTATAACGAGCGCCTCTCTCTTTTGGCATCGTGCACCGGCTCTTCTCCTTCCTGCGGCGAGCAGCGGCCTTCGCGTAACGGCGCGCGGTCATTCACGGAAGCCTGCATGCACGGCCGCAACCATGTTCGAGGGCGCCGTTGCCACAGGGCCACGCTTCGAGCCGTTCCCGAGTATATTTAGCCGTGCAAGTCACGCGTGTTGGCCGACCTTAGGGAAGAACGTGGCTCATTGTGTGGGCTGGCACTATTCGACCGCCGGAATGCACGTCTCCGCTTTGTGCACGTGCTATTATACATCATTTCATGGGCGGCGCTGCCAACAACCTCCGGTATAGCGCGTGTTTATGAATGACTAAAACAGAGCTGACTGGCAGCAGCACGTTCTGTAAAGATTAAACAAGAGTACCACGAGAAGGGACAAAGAGTAGTTTTGACGGCCGACTGTTTTCGTGGTGCACGGTATAACATGTTTTGTTCTTAGATGCACCTCGGCGTGCAGCTTGCCCAAAGCGCACCCTGGTCTGCGCGAGGTGGAGTCCGATACTCAGCCGCGCTTCAGGCTGTATGAAAGATTGTATGTGCTCACTGGAAAAGGGTTGGTATACCCGGTGTCGGTGGGGTTCGAACCCAGCTCCTCCAGCTCCGGCATGCAAGGGGATGTTGGAAATACCGTAGGCCACGGAATATCCTGTCATGAAAAGGCACCGACGCTGATCCTACATTTTATGGGGAGGAGTATTGGTGTAGAGTGTGATCTCCCTGCCGTATACATGACACTTGCAAACACGTGTTAGCTATGTGCACAGAAGACTTTTCTCGAATTGATACATCAGTGTACTTAGTTTCAGCCGGCGCAGCTTCGCTTAAGGCCGTGACGTGTACGTGTTGTGCTTTCTGCGCATGACACGTGACGCCTGTATCAAATGAACGATGAGTTTGTTGGGGAAGAACGGCGTATATATGTTTTTCTTTAACCCATGTACCAACTGCCTTGTGTGTGTTCGTCCAGACAAAAAAAAAAAAAAAAAGAAAGACAATTGATAAGAACCTAGAAGTGCGCTTGTCGCTCCTACATATGGAGTATATAATCATTTCTTGAATTATCATTGCGCCTTCGCTTCGTATATTGCCGCTCTCTATTCGTGATCTTCGCCATCAAAAAACAGCAGCATTCAGGTTAAGTCCACCCCAAGACGAAGACCACCCGTGGCGATCTCCCGCACTTCCCCTCGCTTTCTCCGGCCACTGCCTCATCACTCCACCGCAGCGTCCTTCCTCATCACTCCATGCATATGTAACCGCGCAGTTCCGTGCTGCCTGCGATTCTGGTGGTTTCCGCTCCGCGGTATACCCGCCCCACCGCTCGGAGTGACCACCGCCGCTGTTCGCACTACATATGTCGTGCAAGAGCTCGTTTCCTCGTCGCCACGCAATTCCGTCTACAGAATTAACAGAGCATCATCATCTCCCGCCCAGCCTATGATCCACTCCGCTTTCCATCGGTCCATCGATATGCATGCGCATGCGATCTAATTTCTCTCGCAGCCTGTGTACGGTGCAACGCTCTGAAGGTCATCGTGTGGGCTCTGTATGCGTGCGGAATTTAATTAGAGCATTATATAGTCGGCCTCGCTGCTGATCACATTATGGGTTTCGACGGCCAAACGAAAGGGCGCTTGCTTTCTTTTTAGCACGCCTTCCCGCGAGTTGGTGCTCTGACAGCCGCACCTAATGGCTGCGTCTCGGTCCTAATGGAAAATTGCCGCGGTGCGCGGCCAAGAACTGGATAGGCATCACTACATTGAAGTTGTGCCCGTGCACGCGCGTCCCATAAACTTTTGATGCCTGCTGCGCGTAAGCGGCGTAACCCGAATACTGTCACCGTTGTATTGGAAAGGTTTTCTTGAATCTTGCACTCATTTTGGAGGTGGTCAGTGATCGTTGACGAATTCTTCCTCTCTCACGTATAGACATGGTCCAGCTAAAAACATTTGATGACTCGCAAACAAACAAACAAAAAAAAAAAAGCTTACTCTCCTGCCCACACCGTGGTCCTACGGCATATGTCTCACCCCGCGTACTCCTTTTCCGCCGCGACCGGTGTAATCTCGGCAACCGGTGCGACAAGTGGCCATTTTGTTGTTGTTTTTCTGCACTTCCAATAAATTCTGGTCCCGATTCCTTGCTGGGGCCGTTTTTTAGAGTTAAAAGAAGTACACCGTCGATCTCCTGTCCTGACTTTCGCAGTGCCAACAGAGAACACGATTTGTAAACCGAGACGGAAGTCATCCGTTATCTTCCGTCTCGAACAACGTCGACTATAACGGCAGTCCTAGGCCTCTCTCTACACGGACCCGTGGCAATTCATTACGCCTTCCTGTGAAGCGGCAGAGCCGACCGTAATGCACCGCCTGGGGGGACTCAACAGGTTCCCTCTTACATCGAGCCGTCGGGCAAGCAGCGTGAAAGCGGCTTGGCACGAACCTTGGAGGTTTCACTACGCTCTGCTCCCGGAAACGCGGAAGCCATTGGAGCGTCTAGGTCGCGCAGGCGCACGCGCGGCGCTGGAACTGAGCGCCTTCGTCTTCGCAAACGAGAGAGAGAGAGAGAGATAGAAGTTGTAGGTAGCCTGTAAAAGGTGGTAGGGATGGAAAAAATTGGAGATTAATTCTGTTTTTTGGAAATTTGTGGAAAATGATGGAAAAACAACGGATGTGTTGTACGCGTGCGTGTGCAAATATGAATAATATGAAAACATAATAATGAGATAGGTGAAATAAGCGTTGCACTGTGTTCCTGTCCCTGCCATTTAAGCGACTGCGATTTCACCTTTAAAATTTTTAAAGATATTTGGAAAGAGAGAGAGAAAGTGATGCAATGAAAGGAGAGGTGAGAGGTCGGTCGGCGGTAAAGGCCCTGGCTTGCTACTGCACATTGGAGAAAGAGGAAAAAGGAAGTAAAAGAGAAAGGGTGAGTAGAAGATGATGATGTTATTGTACATTGAAATTATTTTAATTTGTAAAGATATTTTGAAAGCACAGGTATATGTATACCAAATACTAGCTCGACTTAGTACTGTATACATGCTTAGTTGCCCGTACTCGAAGGCCTTCTGGAGAGTTTACGGCGTCAAACCGGAAGGTTATGTCCGCCTACACACTAAAGCTCCCGTTTTGGAAACCTCTTCGTTTCATGTGGATCCTCTAATGGGCGTTTGAATAACTGCTTTTAGCATTCACCTGGCGGCATCCACAAGACGTCCATTGCGCTGAAGTGGAGGGGAGGAAATATATAGTTTTAGTAAATGGCAACAATTTTATGCTTACCAAATGCAGCTCACCTTGGTGGAGTCCCTTCTGAAGGCTTAGCTACTCTACACACTCGAAGGAATACATTCTTCTGAGCATTCGAGTCCTAGCCCGGGGACGCTTAGGTCGTTTATTTTTAGTGTCATTGAAGGAAAACGTCAAAAAGTCACTGCCTTATCGTTAACGCGAATATCTGTTTATCGTTTTCAGGTCGGGATATATTCAGCGAAACCTTACCAATACTGACTAAACTAATCCCGATTAGAAGGGTGCAAAGATATACAGTTGTCAGAACTTCGATATCTACCGAGTATCGCCTGCAGTTGGTTCTTTATAACAGATGTCCTCGCTTGTCGGCGCCTCTTTCGGAGCTTACTACGAGGGTGGGAAATATGCGACGTTCTCAAAAGCGGGAGGAGATGCCTGTAAATCGGTTCGTCTCAAAAGGTCTAATGGAGTTTACAACCTCGAGACCAGCGGCGGCCTTTGAGTTCGTTATAGCGAAGACTTCGGTTATCTGCGTCCTGCCGAAGTCGAACGAAAAAAAGCACTGCGCCCTGTTGTGACCATGCGAATCCAATTTCTTGCCGCCTTTGAACGAAGGCTACCCGCGCTCGAAGCTAGCGAAAATCGGTGCAGGAGCGAGCCGACAAAAGAGACGCGAAGGACGAGCCCGCCTTGTGTTGCCACCGTGAGTGCCTGGCGCGTGAGTCAACGAAAATCCTTGAGAGAGGTTCCCCTTTTGTCAGCTCCCGGTCCTGTCAAAAGAGGCCCGCGACGCGTGTTTGAATGCGTTTCGACCCATGCTGCGGGAGCAGTTTCGTTTTCTGCCGATCACGTCTCCAAGGCTGTTTCCTCCTCTCTGCCCTTCATATGTGAATAGAGCAGTATGGGCTAGCTAGAAGAAGAAAAAAAACAACTAAACTGGTCGTTGTAGAGGCCTGAGAATAGTGAAACTACCTCAAGTTTATTGCTTAAGAAAGTTGGTAAGGTAGCGCTAGTGGATGTCAAATGCACTGGAAAGGCAGCCAAGAAATACTTCAGTGAAAAAGAAAAGGATTAGGAGAAAAAAAAAACTTCCATCTATGTCTGCCTCCAGTGAGTCTGTACCCCCCCCCCCCCCTCCCCCTTGGCCGTTCCATTTCCTTTATGGTCGTTTTCTTGTATACCAGGCAGACCTGAAAAGAAGTGGACACCGTTGTTCAGTTGGCGCCGAGTGCTCGGCGGTGTCCTGGCGGTCTCTTTGTTAGCCCCATCTTTGCCTCCCTTTCTCCGTCTTTGGCGAATGTAGGAGCTCTTACGCTACGGCTGCACTGGCTGTATGATATTTTTTTAACAGCGTCCCCCGCTCTGTCTTGCTCCTGGGGCGCTGCTCTGCGCCGCGGGGGCAGAATCAGACCGGTTGGTTCTCCGTACCTGCACCGTTCGGCCCCGTGTTTGAGCGGGCACCGTTTTCCAAAGCTCCTGTCTGTGTGCTGATCTAGCTGTTCAGTTCCCTCCATTCCTGTATTCCAGCCCTCACAGTTTCCTCGGCTTCTTGGCCGGTTTCTCTTCTGTATGTATTTAGGTCGCATGACTGGCGCACGAGGATTGGTAAAGTAAGGGACAACAAGCAGCATTGAATTTCGCGCTCGAATCAACGCAGCCGTGCAACAAAGTGCCGTTTGCTGAGTTTCCGTCTTGGCCACTACCGCATTTTGTCCCATGCATGCCTCTAGCCGGTTGTTGCTTCCAGCGCTGACGGCAAAGGACAGGACGTGTTCACTTCACTTGCATATGCACCCGTCGGTAATGAAGCACCAAGAGGTCAAACGCGTACCGTGCAAATTCTTTATCAGGCAAAAGAAACATGACAAGCACTTGGGAGAATTCGCCGCAGTGTAAAGAATTCAGGCGGCGACGCTGAATCTTGCTGTGCGCGAGCGGGGAATGATATTACTATCAACGTAATATCTTAATATCTATCGTAACATCTATCGTAATTAACGTAATATCTATCAAAGTAACAGCTTTAAGCCATGCTGCTCGAAAATGCACTCCTATGCGCCGTTTGTGGGCATAACGCTTGAGCAGCTCAGGCTTGGTATATAAGAAATACACAGTCAAAAATTCACACTCGAGTGATCGGCGCAAACTTTTTTTTTTTTCTTTTTTTTGCTCGGGCTTGGATAAACCCGTAATAAACACATGCCGGGCACCTCTAGGTCATCGCGGTGTTTTACTGGGGCCGCGTATTCGCCGTGTGCAACTGTGGAACACAGTTGTGGAACACAGTTGTGGAACTGTGGAACACAACTGTGGAATTCACAGTCTCTCTGAATATTGCGCAAGGAAAAAAATTTTTCCCGCTGCAGGCAAGAGGCTGCACTGCGCTCGACTTCCTTCGCAGTGCAGGAGTGGCAGCTCCCCTACTGAGCTTCTGTTTTGATGAACACGTTCGGGGCCGCCATATATACAATGTTTATATGCAGCACGCTACTTTCAGCGTGTTTCTGCGTTACGAAGCCTCTGGAGATAAACCCTTGTGTGGCTGGAGGGCGACGGTGTACACAGCAGGAGGACACTGTAATATTATACGTCGTTCTTCCGTTCCGGTCATCTTGCTATGGAGAGAAATGTTTACTGCCTTCCTGAGAACGGACTATCGTATATCACTCCCAACCTGGCTGTCGCTGTTTGTTAACTTCTTTTAGTTCATACTTTCGGGGTGTGTACTTTCTTTTTTCAGTATACCTCACCTGGGACGTCACGGCACTGCCGTGCATCACTAAACTGCCACCGTTTTAAAATAAAATACTTTGCGCGGCGTCTTTTCGAGGCGTTGCTCGACGGTGTCATATACGGTATACCTACAGTGGCACAGCTCCGCCACGAGGACTCCTGAACTTGAATATAGGGCCTTGGTGTACAGTAAATCTTTTCGGCCACTTGTGTCGTAAAAGTTTGCCGAGTGAAGCTGCATGCGGCGATGTTTTTGCTGGCTGGATAAAAAAAAAATATTATTTTCGGGATTTTTTTTACGTAAGTAAATTAATACATTTATACGCTTTGGCATATGCAGTTTCACTAGCGAAGCCTTTATTCTTCTTGGCGGTATATGCCCCGACTTCTAGATATGCCTCGCCTTTTGGGGGAGCTAGCTGTAGGCTCTGGATTATTAAATCACTCACTCGGACCAAGTGCGCTAGAAGTCGTTGAGACGGAGTCGCAGTCTTTCTTTCAGTGTTGTATAGTGGGCTGTATAAATTTTCGCTTTGAAGAGTTTAATCGCTTTCACCGTAGCGTCGCTTTGAATAGAGTTCCGCCTTCGTTGGAACACTGGCAGAAAGGCTAAGCGTTTGTTTGTTTGTTTGTTTGTTTGTTTTTCACGCGCACAATGGTCGCTTGCTTCCTCTGAAACAGGTCGTTCGCTGCAGTGTTTCATGACACCTTCTTGTAACCAACACAACCCTCGGAGATAACAATAGACAATGCCGTCTTCACACCCGCATAAAATAAAACGAGCCTGTTCTCTGTGCACGTTTGCGATACCTGTTGGGTAGTTTTTATATATTTTTTTTTCATTAGTTAGAGAAAGGTTGGTTGGTTTGTGTGGTTTAACGTCCCAAAGCGACTTCGGCTATGAGAGACGCCGTAGTGGAGGACTCCGGAAATTTCGACCACCTGGGGTTCTTTAACGTGCACTGACATCGCACAGCACACGGGCGCCTTGCTTTTCGCCTCCACCGAAAAGCCGCCCCCAAGGCCGGGATTCGATCCCGCGTCCTTGGGAACAGTGGTCGAGCGCCGTAACCACTGCGCCACCCCGGCGGGAGTTAGAGAAAGGAGTTTAACTACTTCTGCCGGTATTGCTCTCCGTTTGTGGCTCCCCTCTTTTTTTTTTTTTTTTTTTTTCTGCGTATACCTGCACAGCTACTAGAGTTATTCCTTTAACCATCATGAGCATCACTATGGGCATCCTTTTTAGCGCAGGGCCGGTCTGAATCGGTAGGGGGGGGTGACTTGGTGCATGCGCCTAAGCATTACAGTGTGTGTTAACCGCAGTGCCGGGCTGTCTCCGGATGGCCTCTAATTATTCCTTCCTAGCAATGGCCTCGGCCGCGTTCTTCCGGCGGATATCACGCTGTATGCTGACCAACCTTCCGGGGGGTGGTATAGCATATCTATGCAGCGACGTGTGTATAAAGGAGGAAAAAGAAGAAAAAAAAAAGGAAACGTTTGCTCGCGCATAATTGCTGAAGCCAGTGAACGCTAGGTGGCAAAACCAGACGGGGAGCTTGCTCCGACCTGTTTACCCACACTTTGACAAATTGCATAGGTGGAAACGTGTGAGCATTAACTTAAGCGAATGGGGGGAAAAGACGGTGGGCAAAAGGAAAGAAACTGCGTTTTCTCTCGATTGGAGCGTAAATTAAGCGATGTAGGTTTGTGGCTCGGCGAATATTATTGCGGCTCTTCCTGAGGTAACACCGCTATGCGTACCATTTTCGTGATAGAAATCCTGAAATGAGACACTTAAATAGCGTCGTGAGTCGAAAAAAGTATACTTGCGTCAAACAGGCCGCAGTCTATTATGTCTGCGCTTTCGGCGTGACTGTCGTTTCTACGGCGTCTCGAGGGGGCTATCGCGGCACGAAAAACGGCAGTTGCGTATTCTTTATTATTATTATTATTATTATTATTATTATTATTATTATTATTATTAT
>JAJIZL010022277.1:57291-105634 GCA_023969395.1 Amblyomma maculatum | reverse complement strand
TTATTTTTTTGCGAAGTTTATTGCCTCAGGGCATAAAAGGAATGTTATGATGGATGAAGGGTGTGGTCAAATAAATGAAAAAAGAGTTATCTTCGTGATTGTTCGATGATCTCCATGGTAATGAGTTTGGCGATCAGTGCGTTTCTACGTTACATCCCGTCAGGCATGCACAGTATAGTAGTAGTAGTAAGTGGTTATTTATTAGAAATCAGAAAACGGGAAGGAAAAGATGTTTGCCAGCCCCGGTTTCTGCAATCTAATATCTGAAGTACCTGAACTGGGGCGGCGGGGAAATACAGCGATAGTAAGAAGCGGTAGAGGAAATCAATGAGGTCAGCGACAGGAAAAGGCATGCACAGCCAGCGCTGTTTACAGGATGTTGTGGAGTTCAATCTTGTTTTTGCTGGCTGACGCTTCCTCACGATCGAATAAATGTTTATTGGTGTGCACGCACTAATTACGAGTGCCTTCCAAGGGCAAAACAAACAAAGAAATCTTCGGTTGCGGTGCCTGTCCAGCGTGGCTGCAGTTTTTGTTAACGCAATGTTTGTGCCGAGGGGTGCTTATTGCTCTCCCTTGAACACGCACGGAATATGCGAGTACATTGCGGTGGAAAATGAATCGGGGAAAGTCGAGGAAGTTGAATGGGTGTGATCTTTACTCTACACACGACTGGGCCGGAGGAAAACTCACGGTTCACAAACACGGTAGCGGAACTGCTTCGGCCAGTTCGCCGGGTTGTTTAGATCTCGAGCAGAGGCGTGATCGGGCCGGGAGACTGCTTTGGCTCGGGAAATTGCGCAACGCCCTCGCGATTTTCAACCTGTTGTTGCTCACGCCTGATTGGATACCGCTGCGCTCGGATAGGCTTCGATTGCGTGGTGGCTCCGAAAGAAATAGCCTAGTCGATTCGGGAGAGTAACCGCGTTTGCTGGGAAAGAGCCGACAGCCGGCCAGCGTTGTTTCGGTTTTGTCTTCTACGCAGCAGTCTTCTTCTCGCCTTCCTGGATTTGCGCGCCTCGAACTGCTCACCGCAGCCTCTTCTCGTCCCGTCGTCGATCACCGCACTGGAGCGGCTTTCACGGCCGGTTTACTGCTGCTGCTGGTGTTGCTGAGCCGCCGGGGAATCCGGTTGTTCGCGCTTGGCCGATGGCGCGTGGCCGCTTCAAAAAAAGAGAGGAGGAGGAGGAATCATCATTGGCGGCCCCCTTCGTTATAATAAAGTTCGAAGGTCTCGGCAGGCTGCGTGCGTGGCGCGTGGCGGACGATGGTCGCGCCGATAGTTCGCTCGGTTAAGCGATGCGTTGCGGTGGCGATCGGCTGCCGGCCACGGTATGCCCATTGTTGTGGCGAGCATGTGCGCCGGAAGGTGCTCGTGCTGTACGCCTCGTTGCGTTCGATGGAAGGCGGCGACAGGTGGTTCCGCGCTGCGTTGCCAACATAGCGCGCTTGCGCTCACGCCTGCCGCAACGGACAACTAACGGATTAGTGCGCAGTTCGCTTAGCTTACGCGTGGTTGCGTTTACAGTTTTCCCGACTAGCTGTGGGTAGTTAGTGGGTATTTTCAAAACTGACTAACTACGGTACAGTGGTAAAAGCTTTCCAAGCGCAGCACTGTGCGCACAGCATACTAACTAAGGGGTCACCCGGACGAATCCATCGCGGCCGTTTTCACTGCTGTGGGGCAGAGTACTACGCTATGCAATCAGCGGACTTGCCACACGTGGAAAGCAGGATCGGGTGTTTTCTCGCTATATATTTTACATACATACCTTCTCCTACTTGCCTTCACCACTTTGGCTACCCCAGTTGCAATTTCTCCTTTCCTGTGCCCGGTTGATGTGTGTGGAATCGGGGAAGGGAGGCGTTCTGTGCGTGACCTCCTCTAGCACCCAGAATAGTTCCATGCCACAGGCTTTCTTTCGTATCGGGTGACGCTAAATTCTTGCAGTTGTCTTTCGCGTCCATTGTACCTTTAGTTCGTTTCCATAAACGCACTGTCGTTTTCATCTGGCGCTCCTAGGCGTCCTCTTTTCGTCCAAATGTGTGTAGGGGAATCGCGTGACGTGAAACAAGATTTGGAATAATTGTTGATGAGTAATTAGGCAATTACTTTTTTTTTTTTTATCTGCGGGCTGTTTGCGTCCTCCTCAAGGACTATAGACACGTAATTTTTGGGTTCGTGTTTTATTATTTGTAATGATGCCTAGGACATTACTGTACACGGATCACCATGTCACGTTCGCGTACGGCTGCTGAATAATTTATAATCGAATTTCTTTTCTCACCTGTTTCGGTTTCGGTTTCAAGAGCCGAGTGATGGCCGTGACGTCACAGTCAAGTCTAGGTCACGCGAGAGTTGCAAATACAGCGATATAGTCATCGCTGTGTCATTTGAATACTACAATGATAAAGCCAGCCTGCCTCAAGAACAGCAACCATTACAAGTGAAGAATGAACGATTATATCGCGGTTTTTTTCATGCTGCGCACTAAGATATGATTGTGACGTCATAGCCATCGTTCGGATATCGAAATCGAAAATGGTGAGAAGAGAAATTTCAGCTATGAATTATTTAGTGGTCGTAAGCGAAAACTGCGTGTGGATCGATATACAGGAATGACTTACGCATCATTAACCAGAAGAAAAATGCCACCAAAATTTAGTGCCTTTAGTCCTTAAAACCATACTTCGCCGGTAGTGCCCGATAAAAGATAAAGTGAATAGCAAAGCGTTGAAATGTAGTGTCCCATGGCGCATGCATCCATCTGCTTACTGCCGTTGTGTCTACGGGGCCATGGCAGCGTGGCTGAAGGGCTGCTGTGCTTTCATTGCAAATCGTTTATTGAGGCTGCCCGCCAGGCTCAGTCGCCCACCGCCAAGGATCTCCCGTCACCAGTCAGCCGCGGGCGTCTTTCCCAGCGGTGTCGCGTTTCCGCTGTGCCCAGAGGGCTAGCGCTGCCTGCCGCTTCTGGGAACAGTCCTCCCGCAACTCTCTCCGCACGTGTTGGCAGCACGAGCCATATGAGCCACCGCGTGAGCTAGGCGACGCTTCTGGCCAGCCGTCACGAAACCAGATAGCAGTGGTGCTGTAGCTCGCGCTGGCGATCTCGCGCGCTCCTCGTTTTGGCGGGAAAGCCGCGTCGCGCGCCAGATCACGCGAAAAGAATGCGACGCGCGTTTGGCGCCAGTTCGTTCCCATGCGGGGGCTGCATAGGTTAGCAGCTGCCGGACATTCTTCTTGTCGAACTGTTCGTTCTGTCTGTAATCTGGGTACTTTTATGTGTTGCCATTTTTGTTCGGTTTGCTTTCAAAGTGGTTTTTGTTTGTTTTCAACGGGAACATACTTTTGAGGATGGTTTGTGCAGTGATGTTTTCTTCAGTTATGCACTTTCATTATTCGGTAACCATGCATATTGTGTGCCATTTCATGCGTTGTCATCATGCTGCGTGGTAGCTGGGCTTCGTTAAAGTTCATCTGTCTTCTTCTCTCATCTCTCGGTTGTCGTTATTTACAACTGATCAAGGCTAACTAGTGTCGAGGCTGTTTCGTCTAAAGCGTTTCAGGAATGATTTTTATGTGGAAAATTGTCTTTTTTTTTTCGTCACCGCATATTCTTGTGGAGCGGTCAGCATTGGAGACGGCCTTGGGACAAGTAATTAATTCACCTGAACGTACCAAGATGAAAGATCTAGCTTTGAAGTGGGTGCATCGAAAAGAAAGTCGTCGCTTGAATGCCGTACTGCATTTCACAGACTAAAATAAGGCAGCCAAACGACCCCCTCCTCCCTCCCAGACACACACAAATACACAAATGGCAGTATAAATAAGCCAATTCTGATGGAGAGGAGTCGTCGAGGCCTCTGAAATGATCCTTAGCCTTGTGCTTGTTTATTATACCGAGAACCTTGTCGAGATGGCTGCTTGTCGTTCTCAGTGTCATTGGACGTTACAAACATTCCATGGCGCGCACACTCGTCACGCTGTTATTTGCAGCAACATCCGCTATGTGGAGATTTCAAAACATTCCACATCCCGTGCCATGTGGAATGATTTGGCCGGCGAGTTTTAGTTTCTGGGCAACACTAGAATGTGTTATTTCACCGGTTTTCACAAGAGACTGGAGTCGTGTCACTTTGAGCGCCTACTTCGTACGCGGTATAGGTTTTGGGGTTCGATGTCCGGAGTCGCCCAGTATACGCACGGCTTTCCCACCTAGCACAAGCTTTCCCGTGGCCTCGTGCTCGGCAATTCGGAGGCTCAAGTGCTTCGAAAAGTTCGGTTTCTGATTCAGCTCTCGCGAACGACAACAATAACAAAAACGTTATCCATGACGTTTTTATACCGAAGCCAAGGTCATATTATCTCATATATAGTGTGCGGTCATATATAATGTTTTAGCTTCACCACAGCACATTAAGGTTGCTTGTAAAGTTAGCTTTTCTACTTTAAATTGGTGATATTAGCAGAATCGGTACGTCTATACCTATAACAGCTGCCGGACTTTGACCTACACTCGACGTTGTTCGTCTGATGTTGATGTTGCCGATTGTTCTACTTGTGTCTGTTTGCCTACCGATGCTGAGCGTGGGCTATAATGTGAAGGTTGCCTCCGCGGCAGGGTCTACATGCCACATGCTCTGAATCTGCCTAGCATATAGCTGTAAGGCATTTTGTGCGTTTCGGGTAGAAGTTTAGTGCAGCTGCTGTTGTCGTGCATGGTTCCATAACTCTATAGTGTATAGTCTCTCAAAGGTTACGTGTGAACACAAAGACAAGAATGCCGCGCTTCTTGCGGGGACGAGAATCGGTACTCTGGGGGCGCTTCTTGTGGGGACGAGAACACCAGCGGATATGGCATTATATCGTGGAGGTGGAAAGGAAATGCAGCCAGAAGTAAACGCATTCAGAGAAACATGCGCGTATACTTTCTCTTGCTCATAAATTTCGAATCTTGGTCTCGGTATTCTGGGGGCGCTTCTTGTCGGGACAAGAACACCCGCGGATATGGCATTATATCGTGGAGTTGGAAAGAAAATGCAGCCAAAAGGAAACGCACTCAGAGAAGCGTGCGCGTATACTTTCTCTTGCTCATAAATTTCGAAACTTGGTCTCGGTACTCTGGGGGCATCGATAAGAAACGCCGCCGTAAACCTGTCGGTGGACTCTCGTAATCGTCCCAAAATGGCGTAAAGGGGGGAGCCGGAGTGGCAGTAGCGAAAGCGCGGCAACCTTGTCCCATCTCCACAGTATCCGTGCGGTCGGCATGACGCATACCTCTCGGCTGGCCAGCAACAGCACCGCGAATATTTTTGTTGTTATAGCGCGCGTCGGTCGTTACACGCTCAATCGACGCCAATTTCGAAACTATGGCGCCTCCTTCGGGAGCCGCAGTGTCGCGCTTAAAAGCGACCTCTTATCAGGCCGTCACCTCACCACCCGGTCCATTATGGATGCCGTCGGCCGAAAAATTCATGAAAAATTGTGCGAATAAGATTTCCTGTCAGAACTGGTCAGGACATGCGCACGGACTGCTAGAACATCGCGTTCTCAATTGGCATTCGGCCGCCTTCTTGGTTTCCAGACGCGGTCAGCGTTAGAAAAGCAGGAGCGTCATACCATGACATACAGACGGTGTGGAACGGCATTGCGAATGGGTCCCTTGGCAATAGCGTTCCGTCACCCTGCAAGAATACATATTAAATAATTGATTTCTTACTTCTGCAACACTACTTCCCACCTCGAGTTAAATTGCGAACGACACGTGTGCTGCGCTGGATGCTCTCTTGCATTAATTCGTCTTTTACTGCATATAAGCATGATACATATGTTTTTGTTGTACTGTTTATGACAGCAAAAGATGTCTCTTTCGGTTTCATTGTTATTACTGGGTATACATTTGAATCTTTGCTGCAGTTTCCTAGACCTGCAGGAGACAGTTAAGCGTTCCTTTCGGCTCCGCCTTTTGGGTAATGGCAGGCGTATATACATATGCGTAAGTTCACAGAAGCTATAAATTCACGGATATGTTTAGGGTATTCACGTTGGGACTGCGCTATAGAATTATGTTTGCCCGTGATACGTCTTAGTTGCGAGGGCCCGATAATATTTGTCGTTCGGCCAGCATCACTTCAAGACTGAAACCTAGGAGCAGCTTAAACGCTATATTTAGGCACTGTTTGACATCCAGTAAACAGAAGCTCCAGTGCTCACTTGTTTATTTTTTTATATTTATTTACGGACATCCAAGGTACGTCGGAGAAGCTTCGAGGGGCAACGCGTGATAAATTCCAAGCCCGCATCAGGGGCCTCATTAAAGAAAGGCCGGTTCCAGGCGGCGCGCGGTCGCCGTTAAGGGCAGGCCTGAGAAAGAATCCAATGAAATATGGCAGCCTCAACAGGTATACTAGCAATACAGCTACAAAGGTAAGGTCATTGCGTAGGCTAGAAAAGCGTTGGGCGAGAGGATGATGGTCTGGGTCTTGGGTATGGTCGCCTCTGGGAAACGCGATAAGCCGTGCAGTCTCTCGAGGTATACACACCGCATTCCCTGCTCGACCAATGGAATGTGCGGCGTCTAACGGCCGATCGCCCCCTGCACGTAAAACTGGTTCCATCGTTTATATACGTGGACCACTGGACACCGCACCTCCTATCACCTGTGCCCCTCTCCAGATCGCGTTCCTCTTTGCCAGCGCGGCGTACCGCTCCTGGCCTTATCGTTTTAATTTCTTCCCTCCGCGCTCCCCTTGTCGGCAGCTATCTGACGCCATTAGTGCTCGTTAGCCGGAAATCGTATTACGCTCTGCCTCCTTCGTACGAGGGAAGGAAAGAAGTGCGGAGGAGGCGCGTTTGGCCATCGTTCTTTTGTGGGGATTGATGCTGGTTTCACCTAACTCGCCGAGATGCTGCGTAGCGATGCATGAACCGGGCCGAGGCATTGCCACTGGAAGTGCTGCCCGTATTCTAGGCGCTTACGGAGTCGTTAGGCTGATAAGGGAAGAACGCACCTCGCTCCTAGTCTTCAGCCGCGGCCTCTCTGTTCGGCTCGCTAGGCTTGGCGGCCAAGTTACTCCTTCTTATAGGAGCGAGACGGATCGAGGCGTAATAAAGGAGCTCGCGCGTAACGCTGTTCTTAACCCGTAGTCTCTGGTTTTCGTTACCACTGGGAGCTTTTTTTTCTGAACGGTTTTTTTTTTTTTTTTTTTTTTTTTTTTTTTAATAAAGATCTTGTCGTCGGGTTCGCCCTAGTGCAGATACTTTCAAGATCGAGTGGGCTCTCCTGTCTGATATGCGCGGTTTCTGCTTGACTTTCTAGCTAATTGCTTGAGCTTTTTCGCCAGAAACTTCGCTTTGTCTAATTGCTGTTTTCTAGCACTCGTCTCCGACGACGTTCTCTAGCGTCGTTTCTTGTTATCGGCCGCGGAGAAGAACTTCCCATTGGATATTGCAGTAGGTACAAGGCTGACGACAGAAGCTGGGTGGTTATAATTGATAACCAAGCAGGACGCGCGGTTAATTTGCATCAACATTTTTGTTTTTGTTTTTTTTTCTTCAGGCCATTCGTAAAGTTGTAGTGGTGGAGCAATTTAACCTGAATTCTATGAATCTTTTTTTTTTCCGCTTATGATTTCTTTTTTTTTTTTTTTTTTTTTTTTACCCGTGTTGTACGCTGTCCGGGTTCACGTGCAATTTTAGTATGTGGCCACGAGAGAAGCTATTCAGAACGTGTGCAACTTTGGTATTAATCTCGTTTATTTAAGGCAGCTGCGTCAACTGTGCCGTGCAGGTATACCTTGTGATTTTATTGGAAATTAAATGCGGAAACGCATCAACAGCGAGCAGTTTTCTTTCTTGTAGAGTGCTGCGAGTTAACTTTGTTCCGAGAAGCGTGAGAAATTCGATGAATCACCTCTCTCTCCATCTCCTTATATACCAAGAAATACGAATAGTTCAGCTGTGACATTTCTCCGAATCCGGCACGATCCAGTCGATCTTTGTGGTGCGCAGGAATCTGGGAGGATTTTTCAGCTTTTCTCGGCCCGAACGGAACGCCGCCTTATACACACCGATCTTATCTGAGTGGTTCGATTTTCTATTGCCTCATCCCGTGGCGGCGCGACGGATTACGTGCGATCCCATGGACGTCCGCCATGGGATATAGCGCGGGCTTCTTTCTTTGCCGGACAGCAACCAATCGCACGAAGTCGCGTTATTGATGTCTCCTACGTGTCTCGGCCGTCCCTTTGGGAGAGGGGAAAGGGTGTATCCGCGAAGTCTCACCACCGATGTATTCGCCGAGAGGGACCGCAGTGGCAGGCGCCAGCTCCGCTGAAACCTGTTCAATCCTGCCACTATGCTTCGGCGGCAACTTCTTGAAAGAGTAGAATCGGTAGGAGTAGGATGTGAGCGCCGACACCGACACTAAAAAAAAAAAAAAAATAATAATAATAATAATAAAATGTACTTTTCCATTAGAAGACGAACAAGAGCTGAACCTGAATCTTCGGGTCATCGGTCATTCCTGCCTCGCTTCTGGTGTTATTCGCGACAAGTCTTCGTACGAAGCACGTTATGGGAAGAAAAATTAAAGCCTATAGTATCCGTCTCTGTGGTCTTGTGAGCGAGTTTGACCGGTGTCTTATCGGGAGCGCGCATTCGATGGTGAACGCTCCTGTTGCTGCGTTGAATACTGATGGACTTTCCGGTGGAAACACAGTTTGCCTTTCTTAGTGCACCGTCTTTCTGATAAAGGGCGCCTTTAGAGGCTCCATATCGTTGCGAATAGTGTAAATAAGAGCTGCCCCTCCATTAGAGAAGTCTACATCTATAGATATCTCTAATGAAGCTCTGCTATATCACCGTGTTCGGTCGCCTGCCTTTACGCGGCTTTTGCGGACATTCGACTGTGTTGCGATGCATTTGACAGCAATGATGACGGCATTAAATGTATGGGTCTTTATATTTTCGTTCCGAAGTATCCCGCTTAAGTGGCTTGGACTGGCTAAGATCAAGTAGTATATGTGGGGCACGGCAGGCCGGGTTTAGGTGATATGTTCCTTCCAGTTCAATGAAACTTCCCGAGAAAATAAGAGTAGGACCTACATACACTTCCTTCGGCGTTTGCGAAAAGGAAATAAAAGTTTTTGCTGACATGCACGAAAACAAAAAAACAATTATGTAACTAACTAGTATATTGCATTGAGCGAGAGAAGAAGTGGCTAGCTTACAGGTCGATTTTGACGCCCGCTCCACATATTTTCGTCTGCCACTTATTCGTCTTTTTGCTGATCACACACTGACTACAACACTGTGGAAGTCGCGCATATTATAGCTATATGTCGGCGGCTAATGCCGCCGCAAGGGTTTCTTTCGTCGGCTGTGCTACATGTATTTTCAAATTTTCACATTGTTGGCAACTAAATCAACTTCTTTAGGTGACAGAGTAATTATTATTAAACAAACAGAATTGCTGCTGAAAAAGCGGCCTCGGTGTTGTTTTCTAATCGTCGCCTGTGGCCGATTTCGCCAGACTTTTCAGCCTCCCCGGAATGCGTAATCGTGTTGCTTGTATGCGGGAAGCCAGTAAAAAACAAACTAACGTAGCAAGATAAGCACGGGAAGAGCTATATCTAAAGCGTCTCTGTGGTCATAATGATTAACAGTCGTCATGAGTTATCGTTTCGTACCTAACGTGCTCGTCCGTTTTCTTTTACTCGCTGTTTCAGACGTACTTCTTCACGGATGCGTCGGACCCGTTGTACCAGCTCAAAACAAGTGAGTCATTTTCGTTTCTGATACTGTGCTTGTCTCTGTCGTATCTTGCTTCTCCTGTCCATGCTTGATCCTGCATAGAAATACTGTGGGGGGTAGAAAATTTCCCGCAGCTGAGCCTTTTCTCCCACTTACTGGCCGCTCAGTCTACATTCGGTCATAAGTTATTGCAGGGTTAATTCGATTCTTGAAGCGTATCCGGCATACCTTATTCCTTGCAGTGCGTGAAAAGAGGACTGAAGCGAACAAATGATCGTTGAATGAGAAGAATGTGGGCACAAACTATGTTTTTGTTTTTCTTTCTTACGCGTCTCTGGGTTCGGAATAGTTGTATCGGGACTGGTACCATGCGCACGAAGTTTATCTGCTTTATACCTATAATATACCGAGCTGATCATTTTGCACCTTCGTCATGCGCCACCCGCTGCTCTCATTTTATAAATAAGCCATTTGGCAGTCCGGAATTTCGAAACTAATGGAATAGGGACAGCATCGTAGTACTGAGACGGCCCTGTATTGGTATGTTGTCCCTTGCATGTACTGTGAAGGAGCTAGGCATTGGTGTTGTGTGTATCAGTCAAATGTGGTCTATTGTATATGCATCAAGCGTGAGCGAAACGCACTCCTACATCGCCTACACATCGCGTATCCTATGCTTTCCATGTTCAAAAAACAAAAACAATAAGATGTTCAAAGATGTTAAAAAGATGTTCGAACAGATGTTCAAAATAAGGAAAAGTTAGCTGGGTGCCAATAGAACCGATATAAGGTAAGTTCATACAAATTCCAAAGAAAACAATCTATTTTTGTAATGCAGCGGCTTCCGCGTCTAGTACGTGTAGTGCTCAGAACCCGCGGGCCGGTATTACAGAAAGTGAACGCAAACTGAACGCTTTTACGTCACGTGATACGCACTTCCAGTGTGTAGTTACTAGTTTTGTCGAAAGGAAGAAGGGTTGCCGTGCCGTAAAAGCGTTCAGTTCCGAGGCTTTGAGCTGAAGTGCTTCCAACCAATCACAGAGCATTCCGAAACTGAACGTAAACTGAACGCAATTCTGTAATACCGCCCCCGGTCGGTCAAGTCCAAGACCGCTGACAGACCCACCCATGCCAACGAGGCGACGGATTCTTTTCCTTATTGGCCCAGTGGCGCGGCCTGTGCGTGTCTTCCACCTGTGCGCATCGTTCTTTTGGTCTGGTGCGGCATGCAGTAAAGCAAATGCATGGCGATTGCGTGGGAGAGCCAGTTTTAGTGGCGGGGCTTTTCTAATCAGTTCTTCTTGGCCGGTCTTATAGCTCGTTGGCTAATCGGGCGTGGGAAAGCGCGCTGTTCGGTTCCCACGATACGCGCGCGCGCGCACGTGAATGCGCGTTTCCTCTCTTTTTCCCGTCCTTTACCCTTCTTTTTTTCCTCTCCCAGATGGTCACCTCATCAACACCAACTGCTCTGCGTCGCACAACAGGTATGTGTTCTGGCTCCTAGCCACGGGGTTGTTTCTATTGTTTTTACATGCAGCGTCGTATTGCTTTTTTCTCCCTTTGCGAGCTGGACGTCTCGATATACGTGAATGCAGCTGCGCTGTTTTTGGCTCCTTCTTTAGAACGCATTGTGCTTGGCTACACATCCTTGAAGCGCTGTCACTCCTTGTGCCGATGGTGTGGAAATCGGACACATGTGCTTCGAAGACTACTGAAATGCAAGGAGCTATCGGTTCCCACGAATTAAGTGGATGTGACGTCCGTGTACGGAATAAAACTTTGTGCGCCGTTCTCACGCACGCTGACGCGCGAAGCTAAGGTTGGAATGACAGCCTCCTAAAAGGGTGTACGGTGATGCGCAAGCTGATGCAGTTCCCACCAGCAAAAATCCTCGATAACAGCGCTCACTTTTCTTCCTTACCCCACCCTGCTCTATCGTTTTCCTAGGGGTAAGTAATTTCATCGCCGTTGACGATACTACTCCCACGCTTTCCTTCTGAGAAATCGGTGGGGGTCGCGCGGGTGGCGCAGGAATCTGTTGCCGCACGCCGGAACGAAGAAGGCACCGGTTGGAAATAAATAACATGGTGCGAACGGTGTCTTCATCTCCACGGCAGTCGGCAATTGCTCTGCGCGAAGTGCACGTCCCCGTCGTCTCGTTCTGAGAAACCTAACCTTCGCTTTCTTTCTTTCTTTCTTTCTTTCTTTCTTTCTTTCTTTCTTTCTTTCTTTCTTTCTTTCTTTCTTTCTTTCCAATTTTACTTCCCTACCTATTATCAGTCACTAGTTGGGTTTCCGTCTGTTTCCAGCCACCGTTGGCTCGTCTTGCACGCCTGTCACTGTTCTAATATTTTGTGTCACTGGTTGACGAGCCTTCTTTCACACACCGATGATTTTCAGCTCTGCCGCACGCGGGCCGCCAACGTTTCGCAACTGGGCAGGGACTGCCTTCGAAGTTCCTCCCTCCCCTTAACGGAGGAGTGGGCGGATTGTGCGTTCTTTTTTTGTTTCCTCCGAGATATTGTCAATGCAAGGAGAGCAAAGGCGGGAGGAGGAGGGGGAGTAAGAAGGCGCCGAGGTAACGAAGTATTGAGTTTGAGACTATGGACCGGGGACGACACAACCGGATGTCTCTTCTGAACGGCCGTGATGGCAGCGCGAGATTGGATTCCCGCTGAGCCTGCGGGCTCCACAGAAGAGAAAAAGAACCGCGAGAATTGAACAGAAAGAGGGCCGAGCGAAAGGCAGCAGTGGAAGAGGATCTCGTTTTTCACGAAGCTGTCCTCCGGCCTCTTTCAGCCCGTCGCGGTCTGGTCTTTTCGGCCGGGAAAGTCATTCATCCTCTCTCCCTCTCTTTCTGCGGTGTGCGCTTCTCTTCGTTCCGTGGGCCTAACTGCCTTTGTCCTCTCGAAATGGACTTTGCTGTTCTGGTCTGGGACCAGGTAAAGTAATACGGGACAGAAGAGAGCGCACTGGGGTGCTCATTGCTGACGGGAAGAGGAATCAACCGGTGCACAGTTCCAGGCGCTTGCTGCACCGTGCAGTGTGGGCGGGGCATTTCTATACGTTGACCAAGGCGACAGCCCCGCTTGCTGCGATACCATAGTAGTACTTAATTAAAAGTAGTACTTAATTAAAATTTTAAATGTTTTGACCTCACCGCGTTGTGTCATCGTGTGATTGCTTTTTTAGTTATTCCAGCCGCAGTCGAGTTTTTGTTTGTTTGTTTTTTATCCTTCCTCAGGCGCGACTATTATTCTGGATGGGAGCACGTAGAAGTAATTAAACTGCTTCTCGAAAATCATAGCAACTGCATTACTTTTCCTTGTCATTTTCTAATTTAGTTATATTTTTTTCTATGATCTCCCAGTTTAAGTCTAATGCATCACATCGGGCTCAACGAAATTAGTTAATTAGTTTCCTCGTTGCTTTCGCCGGCACATCTTTAATAGATGTCGTCGTCAGCGAAACGGGAAAATTTTCAACATCCACTCTGAAGGTCACTTATCCATTACGAATCAACGATCTGGAGAGCTTGTGGGATGTGTATTTCTTCTTCTGCGTAGAAACAAAACAGAAAAGATAATTAAGCATAATTAACTTGCTTTGGGGAAGTAATTGCAATTGAATGCCGACACACTTAGTGCGCGTAGTAACTGGCCAATGAATTTACCTACATTTGCGTGGTTTTCGGATGGAAATTCGTTGTGTAAGTTTTTTCTTTTCCATCACGTATGTTTGGGGGCATCACACGAGCGCACTTTTTTTTGTTTGCTTTAGACTTTCAACGTGCTTTCTCTGAGAAATGTTATTGGTTTCAACGGTCGCTTCATTCCCACCTGTTCTTTTTCATTGCATTCGCAGGAAGGCGCTGTGTTGCAAGATGTCTGTCGAGCTGGACTTCTTCCTCGACAGCAACAAGAAGTGAGTACCACTACCGCGTGCACGTCGCTTTCCATTCAGAACGCGTGCAGCTTGGCGAAGTGAGAAACCAGAGTCCGAGGGTCAACCGCACTGGCCCACTCTCGGCTCTGAACTGCTCGCGAAGCGTCAATAATCTTAAACTTGCTAAGTGATCCCAGGTTCATTAGATTGTTGTTATTCTTTATTGCTTTTTTTAAACGTGGGTATTAACCATCATACTGACTGCTATTAGGATGCAATAGCGAGTTTTTTAAATGAAGCATATAAACTCTCAGCTCAGCACTCGTCACCACGCAGGATATACGGTTGCCCCCCCCCCCCCCCCCCCTTCCCCCCAGGTACCCCCAGGTAGCAACAAGCACTATCACGTAAATTTCGCTAGGAGCTAACCCGAAATTGAGACAATAAAGTTTATCCGTGATTCCGTATACCTATGGACCTACATGGCTTCTTCTAGCGATATTTTACAGACCTGCTGATTCCGGTTAAACACTTACAATTATTAAGACAGCTTACACGAGAGACGACGGGAAAAACAGGCTATCTATAAGGCCGAGCTTCTCTCACAGCACTGCTTGTCTCTCTTCGTCTGTCGTTGCGTTCCCTCAATATAGGTATATGCTTCACCCGATAATATATGTAGTCTCCAAAGGATAAATTTAGACTACTGTAGTTTTAACCGTTCAAGAGCGTGTCTGTGAGCGTCCTACAACAACTTCCTATATGCACATGCTCTTTAAACCGCGTTCATTTTCTTCGCTGTTGTTGCAGTTCTACTCTGTATTTCCTTGATTAGAGCAGAGTACTTGCCGTGATCACCTGCCCATGGTGCAGTTCAAGTTCAAGATAACTTGAACTATTCCGTATACGCTTGCTATAGTGTTTTCGAACTGATTCATTCATTGTTTTGTTTCGCGCAGACAAGTCGGCGCAGTGTGTGAGTGGTGCGCTCGCGTCCTGTGTAGCCCCATGTTCGTACTGCGCATCGCCCACTTTATGCTATTTCCGAAGTTTATTTGTTTCAAATCTTCCACTATTCGTAGTCGGGATAGTGTGGCTGGTTTTCGAATATAGATGAATGCGATAGATGGCAGCATGCACCATCTTGCTTGTGACGTCGAAACAGTGTTTTCTTCTCTCTCTCTCTCTATTAGCTTTCGTTTCCCATCTATCGAACAAACTAATCTATACCTCGTTGTCACACAGGGGCCACGCCTGAAACCGCGGGAGTAAGCCGACGCGAGCGTGTCGTTTTCGCGAGGCGAACGCTGCTCAATTAAAATAACCTCGCACTCGCACTGTCGGCGCCTCTCTTTGGGTCGACCAATACCAAATGACAAGCGATCTGGGCGAAAGACCACAACAGTGCGTGGCTGGTATGTGAATGCCGTCAGTACAGCGGCAGCACCGGCCCCAGGCCCTGAAGAACGCATCCTGTCGTTTATCACGCCCTCTCAGCAAGCCTTCTTTTCGAGGGGGAAGAAAGCGAAGTGCGGAGATGCTCGCAGATGCTATATTATGCCCCGGGTACGGAGCGTGGCGCTCCCACCGAGTCGTGTCGGGTTAATTGGCAACGTGCTGACTCGTCCCACTCTACTGAGCAGCCTGCTTGTCTCTTTAGGAGCTGCAGCCACCGTAGATAAGGGTTTGTGTATAAGCCGATAGTTGATGCATGGCAAGCTATGCACGTAGCTCTGTCTTTGAGACGACCCGAAAAATATGACGCTTCAATCGTTCGCTGCGTCTTCCCCCGCTTCCCTTAGCGGGTAATACTTTAGCTGTGGACCACGTTCGTTTGCCAGCGTGGCTGCACTGTTGCTCCGGGGCGAAAATTAACTGCCCCTCTATCTTGGGACCAGCGGGGAGCTGTTGTGGGTCGGCACTGAGTGGACGTGAGTTTACGTTGTGCTCCAAGGCTTTTGCCGCCGGACTTCGGTATGCTTGTGCGAGGCGCGTTGCGGCGAAAACAAGGTCTTGTATTGTTATTCAGGGCGCGTTGTAGCCTGTGGCGATGATTTCGAACGCTTTCTTTAGGTGCTGTGTCAGTGAAACTGCTACAGAGTTCAGAACGTTGAGCCGAAACGCTTTGCACGCTAGTGAATAAATTTCAGAAGCCATCGAAATATGGTAAACGTTTGCTGTAAGCGTATAGTATAAGGACAGACAGTTGCCGTATGAAGAACCCAGTCCTTCAGAATTCAGTGGTTTTACCTGGCTTCCTGTCGCAAATATGAGCATTTTTGATGCCTGCGGGGACCAATTTTACTGTAGATTCAAAAAAGGAAAATATGCAAGCCCCCCTTTTCCTTTTTTTTTTTTTTTTTTTTTCCAAGAAGTAAATATCTTTCAATTAGAGGCTACCATCAAACCTGCACAATGGCAGTCGAGTTCAGATCGTTGTCAGCTACAGGAGGTGTTAGCCTTCTGATGACAAAAGCCTAATTAGTCTGATGAAAACATGGCATTAACGGAATGGCGGACGTGCTCATCTCATAGCGCTTACCAGCATATTTATTTTTATTTTATTTTTTTCCTTCTTTAAAGCGTGTGGTATAGCGTAAGGGCTGGTATATATCTTCTTGTTGAAAAAAGAAACGCCTATGGCTTCTCGCCGGATGGCTGGCAGCGACGCGCACGATGCTAATTTCGGAGCGAACTGAACAACTTTCTGTTCTAAACATTTGCTCTTGTGGACATGTTGAAAAGCTACAGCTATGAATATACTTGCATGGTATCTTGGTATACGACGGGCCATTTTATCTGGAGTTCGGGTTAATCTAGCAGCGAACTAAGAGGCGTTAGACACACAAACAAAATGCATCATACTAAACAGGATTCTGTAAGCGCGCATGTCGCTCGTGGTCGCGCTTTTCTTCAGCGTTCTCGTCGGTTGAGTTCCGGCTCTGGTCCTCTCCTGAACGATCCAAGGCGAGCGGCGCGTTGAGTGGCTGTGCGCAACTCTGGTGCTGTACATTGTCGTACATGATATTATTTCTTAGCAAGTACAGGCACACATAGTTAGCAGGTTAGAAAAGTAAACACTCGTCGACTTGCGAGCTGCATAGACGGGGTTGATGTCTTCGTAGGGGGGTGGCTGCTTACCCGTGTACGCATTGTGCGCAGGTGGATGTGCCACTTCGACGACGACAACTACGTGAACGTTCCTCGGCTGGTGCGGCTACTGCAGGAGTACGACCCTCGAGAGGACTGGTACCTGGGCAAGCCGTCCATCCGGCAGCCCCTCGAGATACTCGCAAGGGACAGCAGCAGGCCGCAGGTACTGTGTTTCCTTCGCTCGAGCCGTTTATTAAGGCGGAAGCCTTACTTTGCTATGTTAAAGAAAACCTGTCCGCAAAACGTGGAACCAGAAAGTGATGTGCGATGTCAGCGCACATTAAAGATCCCCAGGTTGTCGAAATTACTCCGTAGCCCTCCACTACGGCTCCTCTTTCTCTCTTTACCCTTTCACTCCCACCTTCCTCCCTACCCTTACGGCGCGGTTCAGCTGTCCACAGAAACAAGTGTGACAGATACTGCGCCTTTCTCCTCCTGTGAACCAGTTATTTATTATTAAACGTGGGAGCAAAAAATGAAAAAAATAGAAAGTAACATGTGATATAATGTCACATTAAGATGAGACTGGTATAGTCATGAATATGTATGTAATGAATAATGCTTGCTGGGGGGCCTAGTTGCTGCATGTTCCTTTGAAAAGACGTATGCAATGAAAAGTGGTATATAAATGTCATGTAATGACTAATCATGTCATGTGAGTTATTGTAGTTTAGCCACGAGTCAATCACTTATCATGAGTGACTCAGAACGGAGGTCTAATGTGTATGTCTGTGGAATCCTATTACTTCTGTAAGTCAGTAGTCATGACACTCCAGGGACTATATACTGAACAGCAGCCAACATATGCTTTTGCATTTCTGCAATTCAGATTCTGCAGTTGCTCTCAAAGTGTTTCAACGAGAGACTGTTGACTATATGGCCATGTAACGCTGGCGCCGGTCATATTCATACCCACAGGAGGGCACGATGGGGAGTGCAAAAAGTCACATTAGTACCGATTTTGTTCAGTGCAGTGAATCTTGAGAGAAAATGCGTTGTGTGTATGTTTTTCTTCACGTTCTGCTCCCGCGTCTCCATTTATGCAGAGGAAGATCTCATTCTGGTTCGCCACGGGGGGTGCCGGGTTCTGCATCAGCCGTTCGCTGGCACTCAAGATGCTGCCCCTGGCCGGGTGAGTGTGTCTATATCTTTCCTTACCGTGCGCATTTTGCGGGACGCAGTGCGGCCTGCGAAACCTGTGTTTCATAAAGTGTAACTCCAACGTGTTTTGTTGCGGCGTGCTTCGAAAAAAGTGGATGTACTATTCACTAAATTAAGCAGAACGGGTGTTATGCACAGTTCGCGTATCATTCCTGTGGTCATATCGAAAAGCCATGCCTTGTTTGTTTTTTCTCGGTACGCTAATGTCGCCTGAGCGCCCGCTGTATCCGATATAGCGCCTGATATTTGCCACATGATGAAGCATTGTGCGTTCGTTGGCGTGCACAAATCCTTTTTTGGGAACGTTTTCAGTTTTACCCGTTGATGAACTGTCTGCGTGCACAGTGGAAGAGTAACACGGGTTCAGCTAGTTAGATATAGTTGGGTTGAAGCAGAAAGAAGAAATGTGCGAAGCGCGGCCAATCAATTTAAGTGTCTGGCAGCTACTAACGTGCCTTATTATTTCACGGTTTTAACTTATTAATAGCACTTTTTATTAAAATTAAGACTTTAGTTTGTCTTTATATTTTTACATTATCATGCGTCTTGTGTACGCATAGGGTTTAAATGTTAATTTGTCACGCGAGCGAGGATTCACGAAAAAAAAAAAATTTCGTTCTGGACACACAGAACTCACCCGCCCGACATAGGCAGCATGCTACCATGATGTCGATGTGTATTAGTATTATTTGATAATGGCAAATGTGCAAATATAATGTGCGCAAAATTAATAACTTCGCAGACACATGCATTCCTCATCTTCGGAGCCGTCAGTCGTCGGCCATCATAATCGTTAATCTCCATAAGATGCTTCGCTTCATTTTGGGGTATCCATCTTCTAGTCTCTTTGGCTATATTTGACCGACGACATAACAATGGGTGATCCAATATAGCGAACGTGAAAGCGTCGAAAGAGCAATGTCTATTCGAGGTTATCGTCGTCCGTCATGCGATATGGCAAGCAGGCTGTTCTAGATAGAGGCGTGTCATTTTCGGGTTGTCTCACGTCCAGGTGGATCGAGGGTGTTGTCGGTCGCAGAAACCTGGAATTCAACCAGAAGTGACAGTTGTAATTTCTTAAACTCGCCGTCGCTACTCATTTTGTGCATTAATACCGTGTTAACTAATTTTGATATCTCTACCATTATAGCCCATTTTCTCACTTTTACACAGTTCATTTCGTTCTTGGACCACCCTCTTCTATTTACATGTTTGTATCACTCCCATTGTGCTTACTATGGCTGGACATATAGCTCGGAGCACCGGTCCAGGGCAAAACCATTAGGCAGCCCTGCTGGAACCAGTAAGGCCAGCAGAAAACCATTAAGAATTCTTAATGGTTCCAGTAGAAGACCAGTAGGCTTCCTAATGGTTCCAGTAGAAACCAGTAAAAACCAGCAGGTTTCTTTGTGGTCCTAGTACAAACCAGCAGATTCCCAGTAACAAATTTTCACCTGGGATAATACATAAATGCTGCGTGCGAACGCCTTGAACATATTGAGCTGCAACGCGGGTGAAATGGGCGGTACGAAATTTCCTTTTCCGACGTCTTCCAGTTTCAAAGCGGTATGGACAAGATTAGTCGAATGTAAGACTTCCTCTAAGCTTTCATTGTTTGTATTTCATTCACAGAGCGAACTGCCCCGAAATAAAGTGTTTTTCTCTCTCTCTCTCCCCGAAAAACGGGAGTCGTTCTAACCTGAAGTGTGCGCAAAGCGCGGCGGGCAGTGTCCTCACCGGGCCCAGCTGCTCACACAACCGCGCACATCCATCCCGAAACTTCGCATGCATTCCGTCGTCGGGACGGCAGCCATTCTCTCCATGGAAAAAAAAAAAAAAGAAAAGAAAAGAAAAAGCGTACACAAACGTAGATAACAAGAAAAAAACAGCAAGGATAATAAACATTGGCGCGTCGGGTATGGGGGGAGGGTCATGTGAAATGAGGAAGGGAGCAGGTGGTCTGCGAGCGTCTGCCACTTGTTCTCTTTGTGCTTCGCCCGCACGTGAGCAGCGGACCTGTCTCTGCATGTATATATACCGTCGGCATGCTCCGTTTCTTGTACGGCCCACTGTCCTGCTGCGCTGCGGTGACCCGGTGAAGTTGTACAGGCAGGAGAATGCCGAGCGCTCGTGAGTCGTGGATGCCGCTGAATTTTACTTTCTCGTCCCACCCAACACGCGCGCGTACTGACGTAGCAGTGCCGCTGTGATAGATTAAGGGGCACTCGACAGCGCTTTGTTGCCAACTGCTGCCTAAAGATTGCGGGAAAAAAAAAAATTAGCTGTGTTATAGCTTGTGGTTAAACCTGGAGTTACGCGAGAGCTATCTGCATGGCTACACTTAGGTTTGGCTTGAAAAAAAAAAAAAAGGAAAGAAAGAAAGGTTGGCTTTTGCACATAGTAGTTTACCCTTTGGTTTCAGCTTTATTTATGCCATTAGGGGAGTCACTTCACATATGAGCACCCCTTGCCTCTCGTCGCTGACCATTCTCTTCTTCCTCTTCTTCATTTCCTTCTTTCTCTTTTTCTTCTTTTCCTTCTACTTTTCTGGTTTTCCTTTTTCTTTTCTTTTTCCTCTTCCTTTTCTTCTCTTTCTTCTTCTTGGACAGACACGGCGAAATGGCGAGACTGCGGCCAAAGTATAGCTCTCGCAACAAAAAATACTTATGAACACTGGTGCACATCAGTCGACATCTTCACCCTTACTCCACAAGCCGCTTGTTTCACTTTATTACTTATAAAAACTGCGTTGCCAACGAACAGGTATGTATAGTTACGCGAAGTCGTTTATTGTGTTAAGCGTTTAGTTGCGGTGGCGGCAGCCAGCAGCACTTTCATATCAGGCAGCATTGCGAAAGGCCATTTTCTAGTTATTAAAAATTTTTCCTTAGTTGTAGCCAAGTCATGCGGATGCGTGGTGTAGCTTTGTACGCGGACCTTATTTTCACGCTACTAATGTTTAGTTATACCAGTAACCAATCACTTATTCTGGCCATCATCGCCAACCGCCCCCCGCCCCCCAGCGCAGTGTGACCAACCTGTCATAAAGGAACACTCCGAGGCCCTTTACGAAGTGCATTTTTCTATTTTCCTCTTTCTGTTTCGTTGCATCTCACCGCACGCTCCGAGCCACTGCCCCACGCAACCAAGCAATCGGGCCAGCGTATACAAGGGGCACGAGTCTGCCGATGCGAAATCACGCAAGCAGCTACTGCTGTTGAAGAGCGCACCGCGCGTCCCAGAGGGCAACACACAGGCGCAACAAACGAATTCGGGTCAGCGCCCTTGGAGCAGCTGCCGCTCTTCGGGCACGCATGCGCACCACCGTAATGGTGGGTGGTGGACAAGGCCCCCTCAAAAGAAACCTCTGTGCCATAGCTCAAAAGGGGCCGACTGTCTGGCTTTGAGGGGGTGGGGGTTGGGAGGAAAACATTGCGGCACAGACCAAGGGAAGGCATGCATCCACCGGCATCCTAGGCAGAGACTGGTCGGGGAAGCGGGCAATGGGGGGTTAGAGGAAGGCGACAAACAACGGTGCCCCAATGCCGCTGCCAGTGGCGGAGGGGGGCTTCCACCATTAGCACCACCTGCCGCTGTTCTTTCTATGGGGCAGGGGAAGGTAGAAGGTGCATTGCGGGTCCCGAACTGCCACCTTTTTGTTTTTCTTTTTTATTTCGTTTTGCTTTTGGGCCGTCCGCAAATGTACATTCGCGGGCACCCGTCGCTAATCTCGTATGTAGCGGTGTGTTGGAGGGGAAATCCCCGCAACCACCGTTTGCTCCCTATACCTTGGATAGCCGAAAACGCCGCTGCTGTGGCTTTGCCCGCGCGATGTTTTCATAATCGGTTTTCGATCGCCCTGCCACGTAGATTACGTCAGGAGGAGCGTCTATCTTTGCCCCTTATTTATTGATTCATTGCGCATTTTGAACCACTCTAGAAAAGCCATCTGCTATCCGAAGGTCACCGCGCTTCTGTTCGAGTTCCAACGTCAGGTGTTGCAATCCTCGGTGACTTCGGAACCAGCGGTGCTATTTTCATACGCCTCCGGTACTTTTGATGATGCCTGCATGTTTATTAGCTTTCGATGAGCTGGCATAAGGCTAAACTTTGTTTTCCGACGAGAAGCTTTCGGCCGCCATGCATGGACCAAATTTATGACGTTTAAAAACTTTCCGGTCGCCGGCGTAAAAATTCTCGTCTCCAGAAGCGTGGTTGGTTTGTGGGGTTTAACGTCCCAGAGCGACTGAGGCTATGAGAGACGCCGTAGTGGAGGACGCCTGAAATTTCGACAACCTGGGGTTCTTTAACGTGCACTGACATCGCACAGCACACGGACGCCTTGCGTTAAGCCCCCATCGAAAGGCGGCCGCCGAGGCCGGGATTTGATCCCGCGTCCTTGGGAACAGTAGTCGAGCGCCGTAACCACTGCGCCACCCCGGCGGGGATTCAGAATCGTGCCTTGCAAACTTATGGCTCCTGATACGAGTCGGTTATTTTATCTCCACCACAGATAATATCCTAGCACGCATGCTAAGATTCCTTTCCAGTCGCCTGCATTCACCAAAGCGACATCGGGCAGCGTTTTTGCGCGCTGTTACGTTCACGCCCACTGGGGGGACGTGGGTGGAGGAATTTTTGGTCGGTAAAGGTATATTCAGCGCTATGCGAACAGAAAATACGACGCAGGTCGCCCGCTTTGCCCCTTTACTTCTTTTCGGGCGCTGTTTCTCGGAACAGCGTTTTTGCGTGCGATATTAGAGCAGGCAGCCGTAATTTGTTCCATGCAAACGGAAGGGAGGATACTGTACATTTTTTTTTTTTTTTTTTTTTTTTTTTTTTTTTTGCTCTGCATTATGCAGTGCCCAGCACGCTCAACGGTTACCTCGAGGCCATTTTTTTTCTACTATTTTCTGGTAGTATAAAGATACGAAGGTGTGGCCAAAATAAAGTGCTATTTTGCTCTACCTCAAGTTGAAGGTCACGCAACCACTTAAGTGTGTCCTCCCAGTCCAAAATGAAAGGGAAAGAGCGACTTTTGCATCTCAAACCACATTAAAGCAGTGAAAGTGAAAAAAAAAAAGATGAAAGCAAACGTAAATGGTAGAAGACATCAGCATGAGGAGGAGGTTAGTTAGCGCATATCTTGCGTGCACTTTCGTGCGTGCGTGCATGTCAGCATGCGGCGCGCCAGACCTCCAGTGCATGCAGCGTGAGCCCGTTTCACTTTGGCCGCGGCGTTCCGGCTCGATGCTCACGCGATGCACCGTCCCGAGTCCGCCGGCGCGCTGCTTAAAAAATAAACATAATGAAAACAGATCAAAGCACGCGCAAGGCAAACACACGTGCGTAGCCGAAAAGGCAAGCGGGCAGGCAGGCGAGCACGAAATGTTGCCGTGCGCCGACCATGCGAGCTCTTCATGGAAGACGAAGGAAGAACCCAGGTGCGCTGTGCAACGCTCTGTAATAGAGGACGCTGCAGTCGGCTCTTCGCGTGCATATCCTCTGCCTTGGCATGGCTGGCCTTTGCCGAATGCACGTGCTTGCTTGCTTCGGTCGGGAGTTTGGACGTCCGTGCCGCTTGCTGCCGTTGGCTGTAGAGCAGTCGTAAAAGACGAGCGTGACGGGTCGGGATGGGAGTGGTGGGGTTGGAGAAGAAGAGAGCGAGTGTTCGGAATGCGTGCACTACTACCATGCACCGCTGCCCGAGGAATTCCTCGGTCCTGCGCCGGAGCTGGGTTCGCTTCAGCCCTGCGACGGTCTCTCGTCTTCTTTATGTCGTCTGCATCCCACAAGATGGGACATGCCCGGTTGGGAGCCACGGCTTACGTGGTCTTCCAAGCAGAGCTGGGCGGTGCTTTGCCGCACGTGCGTGTTTCTCTCTCGGTCTTATGCAGAGCAGCAAGCGGGTTTAGCAATTCTAGGACGGCGGAATCGCTGGAAGCAACCTACTATGTGCAGTGTCCTTAGCTACTGTTTTTTTTTTATTCTCTTGTGAAGAAGAGAACTGCATGACGCTAAAAATATTTAATGTATGCGTTGGTAGACCAGCTGACGTCTTTTTCGTGGTATTTTAAAAATGGAGAAAGGCGGAAACGGCCATGCGTCGTCTTGTTTGCGAGCGCACGATCGCGTTTGTTTCGGGCATTCTATCGGCGAAGCCGTTTGTATATGCGACGACGTCATCACCTGAGAATCGTACAGTATAATCAGTCGCTTCTCGAGTTGAGCTTGTCGACCGGTACACGCACGTCGGGTCCGCAGTGGCAGCGTTTACGGCGTAGCTCCAGTCACTGCGCGGTTGCATCATCAGACGTGACAATGACGACCAAACGTGGTTTCCTGTTTTGCGAAAACCGGGAGAAGACTGCAAGCTCGCCGGGGAGACAGTGCGGCATCACCCAGAAGCGAGCACTGCGTGCAGTTGTGGTTTCAGTCGACGCGACAACATCAAATCGTCAGCATATTTGAGAGATTTAGCATACCGTGATCCGCGATCCGCCACCGTGGCCCTCTACCGCTCGTGGGCGGGGCGCACATGCTGATTAGTTCCCATGCGGCAGGTCTGTGCGCCGACATCAAGTATGTGGCGCCATCTATCGGCATCAAAGAGATCTGGGCATGCGCAGTGGAACGCGCGGTGGCGGATCACGGTGTGCTGAATCTCTCTATTATTCTCCACTTTGTAGCGGGTTCTTCGCGAACCGTTATTTTTTTCCCCTCAGAGCGTCTCTGTATCTGAAATAAGAATTGGCTCCTCAACTACTGATGCGGCCGCTTTGTCCTCGACGCCGCGGCTACAGAGACGTCAAGCATCGATCCATTTTACCTGGAGCGAAGCTAAAAGGACAGACCGTGTCTCAGCAAACACTTGAACCGGCACTCCACATTTTTCGCGTCTGCTGCCTCACACCGCCCTGTCTCTCTCCCTGTTTTCGAAAATCGCTTGTTCAAAAGTACAACGCCGGTAGCCGGTAGGGGATGAACGAACAAAGGACGGGGACCGCCTCGTTCTCGACCCACCTGTAGTGTGTTTGTGTGTGTATACAAGCGACCCGCAGGATCCAATCTCTGGAAACCGACACCTCCGGACAAGTGTTCCGCGCGCCATGGCGGGGCTGATTTCCCACGGCGGCTTCGAGAAAAGAGAAAATTACTCCCATCGCGCGACGCCAACAACAACCTGCCTGAGAGAGGCCTTCATTTTGACGCTGTCAGGAGAAAGAGACGAGCCGCTCAGGTCTGACAAGAGGTCTTCATCATTGCCGCCTTGTCGAGGGGTCAAGGGAGAGAGTTGGGGCAGAGAAAAGAAGACACTCTGGATCACTGCTACTCGTGGTGCACTTCTGGGCTCCTTTGTGGCGATCTCGGCAGTGAGATTTAGCCGACAACAAAGCATGCTTCCTGTACTCGCTTGCAGGCAGCGTCTAGTTGTCTGTCTCGGGAGCATATCCGTGACTGCTTCTGTCTGGCCGTTGGTTGTTGGTTGGTTCATAGGAAGGGAAAGGCGCAGTATCTGTCACACTTGCTCTGTGGACACCTGAACCGCGCCGTAAGGGAAGGGATGAAGGTGGGAGTGAAAGTGGATAGAGAGAAAGGGGGCCGTAGTGGAGGGCTACGGAGTAATTTCGACCACCTGGGGATCTTTAACGTGCGCTGACATCGCACAGCACACGGACGCCACTTCGTTTCGCCTCCATCGAAACGCAGCCGCCGAGGCCGGGATTCGATCCCGGTCTCCATCGTGAGTTCCCGGGCCGTGGTTGAATTGAGCTAGAGAGCAGAATGAGACAGGAGCAATTTTTATCCCATCCGAATGGTGGCCTAATAATATATGCCTCGTGCGTTATCTGTCAGTTTCACATTCCCTAAAGAACCCGGGGTTGCGAAATCGGTGTCTGTTGTCGACGATCTTGTGCTTCACAAAAGCTGCGACCTTCCGTGACTGCAGCTGCCTTGCCGCTGAGTTGCATACATTGCAAATGGGGTGGGAGAGGAGGGGGGGGGGGGCTCTTGTAGGGGCATTAGATCTCAAATGTTGCTGGATTATAGACCCGAGAGAGTGCTCTCTCACTTCCAGTCTTTGCAGAGATACTTTTAGAGAGCAATGATGGTGAGATATCTCGCCGCGCAATTTTTTACATAAATGTATCGAACAGCTCTTGCTTCCGGAAAAAACAACTGCGACGTAGCAACAATGCAACTACTCTTTCTTTAGTAGTAGTGCAAAAACTTGGAGCGCTCTGGAGATATAACAGCATGTTCTTAAATTTCAGGGCCGCGAAGTTGCTCTCGCGCTTAACAGCCGGCTCGCATGAAGCCTGTTGAACACCTTGCGTTTTCTCCACCGCATGCCCCTCACAGCCGGATATCCAGACCACAATGAGCGTTTTGCTGGTGCTATGAGCTGCTGACTTTGTGATGTGGCGTATGCATTTCCCGTGCGTCAGCTTAAAAGAGCTCACGGGGCGTGAACTTAAACGTCCCACTATATTAGAATCAATGCGGTGTGTGTGTGTGCGCAGTGGGGCGAACGACGTTCGTCAGTAACACTCATAGTAGCGCTTAGTAAATCGCGATGGACGGTCGCGTCAGGAAATGCTGCCACAGAGTAATAAACTGTCAGCACTAAGAGCAAAAGAACGAGTCCTCGTTCAATGTGGTGTCTTCAGAATACCTCCTGTTGGTTTCAGCCCTCTATCGCGTTAAGAAACGAAGGAAACGGTGATTGATGGTCCGATAGCGGGAAGGCACCTCTGGTCACGGAACTTTGTCCGGGAAGGACAGAAAGACGAGGGGAGAAAAGAGGATGAAAAGAAACGTTCTAGAATAAGTATAGTTACAAAACGTGCGACTAGATAGCGCCAAAACCGCACGGAAGCTAGGCACTTTAGTGGTACCGCCTGAACGACTGCCACAATGCTAAAATAAAAAGGGTCGAAAGGCGACGCTCTATTCAAAACTCGTCAGAACGGTAGCCGCTGCAGCGGCGTTCAGCACAAAAATGGCCGCCGGAGAGGTGGCGGCGTCTCGCGGCGGGAGTCCCTCTTGTCAAAGGAGTGACGAGCGCTGCACTAGCAGTCTAGATGAAACCGGCGATTGCGTCCAAACGAAACTGAGCGGCTGCACGGAGGTTCATCCGACAGGCTCGTCTGTGCTCTCGCCGACGACGATAACCACTAGAGAGAGAGAGAGAGAACGAGCGACCATTTTGCTTCTATAGCTTCGTTGGATATCCTATCTCTAGCTGTGACGGCTGCGGGCATGCGGGACGGGCATGGGTGTTTGGTGGCAGTTTCTAGTACTGGCGGTGGACGACATTGTGCGGCGGCGAGATCATTTGACTTTCAGATGCGGCGGTGCGTCCCCCCCTCCCTGCCGTCTCGTGTCTCTGTTGTTGTTTTGTCTCCGTTGCTTCAAGGGCGGGGAAGCGGTAGGCGAGAGAAGAGAACGGCTGGAAAGAAGGATCGGGAGAGGGGAGATGGGGTTTCGTGCATCATGCGCACGAGTTACGACAGCAGTAAAAGTGCTGCTCCTACCGCTGCGTGCCGGGTCCTGCCGAGCTGTAACGCTGTAAATGTGCGTTCGTTCTTGTATGTGTGCTCGAGGAAGAGAAGGAGTAGGCCGTGCCTCGCACGCCGCCAGTGAAAACGGCCTCGGTATGTGCGCGCGCTGTCTGTGGTTCCTTCAGTTTGGACGCACCGCGGGCGGTTGTAAAAAGACACGGCCTCACGTCCGTCACAACAGGCGCAGGTCGTCAGCGGCGGCATGGAGGCAGCTGAAGTTCGTGATCGGAAACAAAGTACGCAACATGCATACAAGAGGGTGACTGCCGCTAAGCGTGCTTTTTTCAGCGGTGGCGTCATCACGACGTGGGAAAAAGCGAGCTCCTCTGCTCCGATACATGCCGCAGCGATATGTCGAACCGCTGAAGGTTCGTCGAGGTACTCGCTTCAGGACCCCCCCCCCCCCCCCCCCTCTCTATATCGCCTGTTGTTCGAGTCGCTCCTTCGTCTTTTTATGCTTCCCGCCGGTCCTAAACGTCAAAGCACGCCGCGAGTCAACGACACCCACCAGATATGTGACGCAGTCGCGTCGGTGAACTTCTAAAACAATGGCGCTTGAGTGACCGTGGGAGCAGCTGCGGTCCGTCCGTTCGTGTGGCTGTCGGCCTTCCCTTTCAACTTTTCCGGTCTCTTTTTTTGTATTTATTTTTTTATTTGTTGTACGACAGTGTCGTATCGGGCTGTCTCTGCTCCTTGCGGTGTTCGTTAGCGAACAATGCGCCGCTTGGCAGGAATGTTCGAGTTTGTTGTTTCTCCCAAGATTTCACTCGTAAAGCTCTTCAAGCTATGCCAATGTCTCCTGCGTTGGGCACAGCGGAAGTTTGCATGGTTTAGTCATACCAAGAAGCTGAATATGTGGCCGTGTAAACTGTAATGCTTCCGAAAGCATTGAAATTCGGTAACATCATCATCATCATCATCATCATCAGCCTGACTATACCCACTGCAGGGCGAAGGCCTCTCCCATATTTCTCCAATTCACCCGGTTCCGTGCTAGCTGCATCCACTTGACCCCTGCGAACTTCTTAACCTCATCATACGCCCACCTAATTTTCTGCCGCCCCCTGCTACGCTTTCCTTCCCTTGGAATCCAGTTTGTTACCCTAAGCGACCATCGGTTATCCTCTCTTCGCACTACATGTCCTGCCCATGTCCATTTCATCTTCTTAATTTCGACGGCTGCGTTTCGATGGAGGCGAAACGAAGAGGCGTCCGTGTGCTGTGCGATGTCAGCGCACGTTAAAGATCCCCAGGTGGTCGAAATTACTCCGTAGCCCTCCACTACGGCTCCTCTTTCTCTCTTTCCACTTTCACTCCCACCTTCCCCCCTTCCCTTACGGTGCGGTTGCGGTGTCCACAGAAAGCAAGTGAGACAGTTACCGCGCCTTTCCCTTCCTATAAATAAATCAGTTTTTAAATCTTCTTCTTAATTTCCACTAGAATGTTGGTAACTTGAGTTATTTCTCTGACCCACTCTGCACGCTTCCTATCTCTTAATGCTACCCCTACCATTTTTCGTTCCATAGCCCTCCGGGTTGTCCTCAACTAAAGTAGAACCCTCTTGGTTAGCCTCCACGTTTCAGCCCCATAGATGAGTAACATTCGGTAACAACCGAGACGTAAACAGCGCAGGGGCGAGACGAAGCATGTAAACACGAGAATGAATAGTTGACTGCGTCGTTTATTGCTGCTCAATTTCGGTCTCGACGCCGGCCACGAACCTGCTCGGATTTCTGTCCACTTAAAGTGCGGGCCTGCTGGGTCATCCATGTTTTTCATCCTTGCTACAGCGCAAGAAACTAAAGCCGTTTTAGCTCGTTGCCTTGCAGGGACTCGAAACAAGCAGGCATGGACCAACAGGCCCAAACTTCATTATTTGATTGATTGATTGATTGATTGATTGATTGGTTGGTTGGTTGGTTGGTTGGTTGGTTGGTTGGTTGGTTGGTTGGTTGGTTGGTTGGTTGGTTGGTTGGTTGGTTGGTTGGTTGGTTGGTTGGTTGGCTGGTTGGTTGGTTGGTTGGTTGGTTGGTTGGTTGGTTGGTTGGTTGGTTGGTTGGTTGGTTTTTAAGTCCCGTAGCGACTCAGCTGGGCTATGAGAGACGTCGTAGTGAAGGGTTGCGGAATTTTCAACCACCTGTGGTTCTTTAACGGGCACTGACATCGCACAGCACACGGACGCCTTGGTTTTTCGCCTCATCCATCGAAAAGCGGCCGCCAAGGCCGGTATTCGGTTCCGTACATCCTTGGGCTGAATGGTCGAGCGCCTTAACCACTGCAGCACCACGATGCGACGCGTCATCATTTCGAAAGTGCTCTACTTTTCATGGGGGTTGGACTTCGCACGCTTTCCTGTGGCTTTCCCGCTGCTCAGCGAGCCTGCAATCCTTCATTCTCAGGTTAGCGTGTCGCTGGCTCTGTTATGCGAAAATGATGTTTTCTTTGTAAAGCATGGAGACGGGGGAAAGGAGAGGGGGGGGGGGGGGTTGTCATGTTGGTTATAATGAGCGGTGCACAAAAGTCGACGCGTAAGTGACGTACAAGGTTGCCATGTTTTTATTTACCCGTGGATCTCATGTTACAGAGGAAAGCTACAAGCGATATGTCTGCTGGGCAGGGTGAAATCGTGGCGCAATTGAAGAACCGGTACCCTGAAAGACGCATTTTACTAGTGCGCGCAAAAACGAAAAAAAAAAAAAAAAAAAAAAAAAAAAGATGCATCGGTGTCCCTCGAAAAATGAAAGTATAATAAATGGGAATCGCACTATCTGTCGCGCACTCTTTCGTGGATTGCGAAAACTGAAAGCCGGTCGTGTATCGTGCGTTCAGTAGAGCGCTAACCGCATGAGGCGACAATTCGCTGCGACACGCCTCGCGACCGGAGCTGAGGGCCGCCAAAGCATTGCCGCTCATCGCTCAGTTGTTGTTGTTTCTGGGTTTTTAGAAAATTTCGCGTGTCGCCCGAAATCAGCTCGCGAGGCAGCCAATCGCAGAAGGCTCTGGGGTGCTCAACTTCCGTTCTGGCTTTTTTTTTTTTTTCTTTTTTTCTGCGTGTGAAGTTTGTTTTTCTAGCCCGGTTTGGGCGAATAAGAGTCAGACGCTCACTTCGTCTGATCCGTGTATGTACGAGCGCATCGAGATGCTTGAGTGAAAGCTTGGTAAGGTAAAAAAAGGAAAAAAGAACAACAAAAGTCTAGTGTGGCTAGTGTCAATTTTCGAAAGAAGCAGGAGAAAGCCACTGCTTGCAGTGCAAGTCGGCATCGCAATGTAGTAGCGCACCGCTGCGCTGCGACCCTTTAAAATGCGATGATTTGCAAGAAATTTCATCAATGTTTCATCGCACTTCATGCTGTTTAGTGTTAGAAACGGGATCTAGCGTATATTGCGCTCCCCTTGACCGAACGACGAGGCGGCGGCACAGAGCAACGCTGAAAACGCGGCTCGCTGAGCCCTGTCGCTCCGTGCAGTGTGCAGTGTGCAGTGTGCACCAAGCGGCAACGACAGGCGCACGCGATGGATCGCCAGAGGTTGTCGCTTCATGCCGCTACCGCTTAAATCCTGACTGTTGAAGAGGAACGAGCCCCGCCGGGGTGCTACAGTGGTAAGACGTCCGACCACTGTGCCGGAGTACCCGGGTTCGATCCCGACCTCAGCGGCTGCGTTTCGATGGAGGCGAAACGAAGAGGCGTCCGTGTGCTGTGCGATGTCAGCGCACGTTAAAGATCCCCAGGGGGTCGAAATTACTCCGTAGCCCTCAACTACGGCTCCTCTTTCTCTCTATCCACTTTCATTCCCACCTTCCTCCCTTTCCTTAGGGCGCGGTTCAGGTGTCCACAGAGACAAGTGTGACAGATACTGCGCCTTTCCCTTCCTCTGAACCAATTATTATTATTGTGAAGAGGAACGAAGATTGTCGATGCCTTCGCGGCAAGATTTTCTTTTTTTGGTTTTCTGTATTTAACACTGCTTTCTTAGTAATGCGATCCCTTAATTGTGTCTCACGTTTACCCCGCGCCCACCTTCCGAGTTGTTCTGCTACTGGCGCCGTTGGTCTTAAGCTGGCATTAAAAGTAAAACAATAAATCAAACGCAGGCTAATGAAACCTAGCTGCCTTGTGCAGTGGCCACGCATCGGGCGTTTTCTATATTTTACTTCATACCCGTTCAAGGCGTAACGATAATGAATGGCTCATTATGAAGCTTCAACTTGGAGAATAAATTTTATTCTGTCGCCGGCCGTACCAGGTCCACTGCGGTGAACGGCACGTAGAATGGGGAGGCAAAAAAAAAGGCAGGTTCGAACGGTTCTGTAGCGTGGTGTACGTACACGCCGCCCCCTTCTGGCCGGCATGGGCGTTGGCTCGGTTTTCTCTTACACTTCCCTGCTGCTTCGCTACTTGTTTTTATTTTCCCTCCTCTATTCGTCCTCGAAGGACGCCGTCTCCTAGCTGGCCGACCACGTTCGACGTATATAATGACCGGGGCGGCCGGAGAAAAAAAAACAGCAATAATACAGAGACAGAAATGTGGGCGCAGCACAGGCTCACCTCGTCTCGTTGTTGTTTGGCATTTATATGTGCTCACAGTCTGCTGGGTGTTGTCTAATTGACCTCTTCTCCGTATATCTATGCTGCGTATTTCTATTTTCGTTCAATTCCTTGATTAGTTCCTCCCATATATTAGACGCCGCGGGTATCATTCTCTTGCTTTCTTGAAGCGCAGATTGATTGCCCCAGTTCTGTTCGCCTTATCAGCGCTTCTTATCATCTTGTAAGGGACAAGTACTAGTCGTCCTCGGCCAGCAGCAGTGTAGCATGGGCGCCACCGAACGCACCCGCCTTAACGGGGAGTTATCTTCGAGCAGCCCCCTGCTTTTATCTCTTTTTTTGTTTTGTTTTTTAATTCGATAGCACGAAGGAAGCAATCGGGGAGGGGCCCCCAGATTTGTTCCGGTCTGCCAGCTGCTCCCTTCGCCGGACGATTATAAAACAAAATGTGCAGCTTCAGTTGAACGAATAGAGGCCGCATAACGGCGGCAGTGGCCGGCACACCCCTGTATATCGGATACTTACATTGGCTGCTGCTTTCTGCAGCGGTCAAATGGACCGAGACGGCGTCTGCGGCCGTGATCGGTCGCGCGTCTGGGGAAGGACTCAGCGCGGCGCGTGCTGCTGCTGCTGCTGCTACCGCTACACGGACCTCCGCGCCAGCTGTCGGCGAAGAAAAAAAAAAAAAAAAAAAAGAAAGCCGGTGATTATATTCAGGGCAGCCAGTATCTGGCTGTGTATAATCCCAGCACTGCTGCGATTCCAGTCTTTATCTTTTCTGCACGAAGGAGTTTAAGGGGAGGAGAGGGATGGGTGCCGCTTTCTTGAGCAGGTGAGCTGCTGTCTTTGAGCGCTCTGAGTACTTGTCTGGACACGCTTGTCTCGTTGTACATAAGCTACTTCGCAGGTGTGGCGTATAGCGCGAAGATAGCGGCGACAAGAGTTTCGCTCGCGCTGCCTCGCCAAAGATCTACGCGTGAATCTGGATCGCGAGCACTGTCGTGGGCATGATGGAGGACAGGGAGAGGGGAGGAGACATGGGGCCCCCCGTTATTGTGAAAAAAAAAGCGAGCGTATTAAAAACAAGGCTTCGCGCGCGACCCACATACCCGATGTAATCGCGCACAAAATCGTCCACGTTTTTTTGTTCGCATTGGGATATGAGGGGAGAAAAAAAAAAAAAAAAAAAACGAGAGAGAGAAAAAGCGCGGTTGTCTCTATACGCGTGGTGTAATTTGCGAGTCGCCTTGTTTTTCGATATCGCCTGGGCTTTTTTCGCTGTCTCGCGCACACTTCTCGTCCTCGATGCTGTCCTCCGTTTCGCTCTAATGGTTTCTACGATCTTTTTCGCGCCTTTCGAACGGAGTAAAGGCTGTGGCCATTTCGAAGTGGAGCGAAATGGAACTTGGCAGCCGCTCTGAACGTTGTTTATTATTTAGCTACATTGGTGGACTGCCTGGCTGCTAGACTTGGCCCAGAATATATTTTTGTTTTTTTCGGGGGGAAGTGGACGTTGGTTTACGTATTTTTGTTGCTATTCAGATAAGTGCGCATTCGCTGTCTACGGGTGTCATCATTTTCGCGATTTTTCCGCTTATAGCACTTGGGCATTATCCTTGCAATTTACGCGTTTCTTGCTCAGCGTGGAGAGTGTACACCTACGTCACAGTGGCGTCCGTTTTGTAACGCATGAAGGCAAGACATGCCTGTGGCCAAAGGCAGCAGGCATTGCAGATGCTGCGCTCTGCGCCACAAAATGGCGCCCGTAACTTTACTTGAATATACCTCCCGTACTAACCCATACGTCGTCACACGATCCAGGGGAGGTCACCGCACTGTGTTTCCGGCATGAGAAGGGTTTATATCTGGAGCTGGCAGATAAAACCCGGTTTCACCCTGGTTCTCGCTCCTTCAGTAGATATTACTTGCAGATCCGGCTGAATTCGGTTTGTGGACTAAAATGGGCTGTCAGAAAAAAGTTGTCATTTCAGAGAGCGGAGGCCCACTGTAGAAATTATGTTTTATTTCTGAGCACCAGCGAATTTTGGAATATTTTAAAGCCATACTTGTAGCGATTCTTAACTACTGCTTGTACCTTAATCTCTAGCTAAGCCAATCTTTAAATAATCTACGTTCCACGAGATTGGGGCCAAAAAGCAGCCAAGTAAGGACACTGTATAGCGGCATATAACGTCACACTTATCTAGGTCGTTGGAAGCTTGAACTTTTGCTGTGCCGTTGAATGTTTTCGAAATGTACAATTGCAGGCTGGCCTAGCATACACACGGAAGTGACGGTATCTTAAATGATTGGTGTTAATTTAAAAAAAAATATTTATCGGGTTTTAAGACCAGTTTATCGGTGCAAGCTGCCATTTCCATACAATGTTGATGAGTGATATGAGCAAGAACTATAGCATATCTTGCCTCGCAGAGATTGAGAATTATTTCGGTTGAAAAAAAAAAAAAAAGAACTACCCGGAAAAGCTTGATGTTCTAGCTTTCGTGTTAAATACAACCCGAGTTCTACGCGAATTTGACCACAAAGATCCCCGAATTCCGCCAAATGAAAGAACCCTGACCACTAATGAGGTAAAAGCGTTAGCGTATGACGGTGACCAAGCCCACACGCCTATAACTTCGGGAGACAAGCTGTGCAAACTCTGGTGGGCTCCTTTCGGCTCACATGATGGACTAAAAATCACTCGCTGATCCGCTCAAACGAGGGCTTGGAATTGACGCAATTGAGCAGCGCGCGAGGCCACCCTCGTTGACGCCATCGGACGGCGTCTTCGTTTTTGGATCACCGCTGACCGGAAGCGGAAACGACGACGCGTTTAAGCCTATATGACACACGCGACTCACCCAACGCTTACAAAGCAGCATCGGGAAAAAAAAAAAATGACTGGCAGTTAACTCAGCTCGTGATTATTGGGACGTCCCTAAAAAGACAACACGGGGAAGTGCTCGATTGGTTTGTTGTTTCTCCGACATAGTGCGGATGTGCCGTAAACCCCCACGGACGATTGAACATCCGCCCGGGTGTGCTCGCAACGCCCGCGAATTAAGTTCCGCGGTCCAGGCTGGCTCTGAGTCACGTGTCTGGGGCCAATTTGATATCCTCCTCCGCTGTGCCTGGCAGGAAGGAAGCCTCGAGCGGTGGGGATTGGACCGTCGTTGGCGGCCGCCGCCGCATTGCTCCTCGCTGCCTTTAATGCTGGCCGGACGGATGCTGCCGTCGTGTGGAGGAAACGAATTGCTTGTTAGCTCGTGTTTTTCTTCTGCTTGTCTCAAACACCCTGACTGCTCGTGTAAGAGAATAAAGTTGGGGAGTAGAGGTTCTAGCACCACTGTAGCCGTGGAGACAGGTTCGTTAAAAGGGAGCAGTCAGTTTTGTTTATTTATTATTATTTTTTTGAAGTCCGTGCGGGTTAGAAGGATCTGTGCGTTGGGATGGGGCGACTGCAGTCTCTCAGTCGGATGTTGCCACGCTGAAAGTGGGAAGGGGGGGGGGGGGATAGAAGCGGCGTCAGAGTCACACTGTGGTCAGGGTAGCTTTATTAACTGGCTCCGTCTTTACGCACAACAGGGCAGTTTTGAAGCAGAGCGCTTATTACACAACAGAAAGAATAAACAGAGAAGGGCAATCTTATCTTTTAAAATACTTTTGATAGCAGACGTAAAATACTTTTTTGAACACATTAATACAAACAGCGCTTTCAAATTTAAGTTTCTCCTGCACTCGCATACCTTAGGACACCATTAGAAGGTACGTTTTAGACGGTAGAAAAAAAAGAAAAAAAAAAACTACAAGTCTGCCAACGAATAATTTGGAGACATATTGACTGTATTTTGCAGTTTTTCAGTACCTACGTGAAAAAAAAAAAAAAAAAAAAGTCATTCGCAGAATTTGTCCTAAATTTGTGGGTGTATATGTCACATGAACGTGGGACCAGTGGCGTTCGAGTGTGCGTGGGATCTATATAGCGCGTCAATGAATTTGCGACTCGTTTCAGCCAATGGTCGTTGGTCGAATCATCAACCAACAGATGCTTGGCTTATGTCTATAGCAGCAGAAAGCATGTGAAGCGAAATGTGCACTGGCAACAGGCGATTCTCAAGCATTACCGCCGGATCGATCCATATATTGCCTGCGAATTTTTATTTGATTTCTCGTAAATCACATGTGAGGGAGCACGGAGAGCTGCAAGGGCAACTTGATTCCTTATTTTGTGATTCTTTTTTGCCTTTCGCCACACTTTGAACTTTATTAACTTTGTTATTATTGTTCTGTTTGCCATGCAACCCACCCTGTTTGGACATGTACAAGGTTCGCAGTATTGAATAAACAAATTAATGAATTAATTAATTAATGAAAACGCCCACCTCTATACAATGGTGAACAGCTTATCGACTTGAATAAACAGATTGTTCCCCTTCATACTCGAGTTGATCGTACAGCAGCAACATTACTGCATGAAAAAATTGTCTAAGTTGAGAATACCTGAATAGTATATAATTAAAGCTTCGTGCTAGTTGAAAACTGGGCTTGTTTTTCGCTCATAACTGCGGTGTGAGCATTGGTTGAGTTCGATTTTATAGGGATCTGCTAGACCATCATTTATCTTTTTTAGATGTAGAATGAAGCACTGATATATGGATGAGTCATGCGGCGGTTGAAACGACTCAACTGGCAGCCATTTCGTTGTTTCTTTTTGCGCCCCTATGGGGTTGTTTAACCACACTGTACGCCTTTATTTCGTCTCACAAGTTGTTGGTTTTGATGGTTCGAGTAACACGCACCTGCTGCGCTAGCAGCGCAAGTTTTTGGGAACAGTGTTCATACAACTGGAGAGCATTTCTTTTCTTCTGTGTAACTTGATGGATAGCGAAGAGAGGGAGCGAAAATGGCGGAGGCCATTAAGCAACATGCGTAAATGTCCTTTATGACGTTTCGATTAGCGAAAAGCCTGTGTTGGTGAAGCGTGCACGTAAAAGAGAGTAAAACATTTTCGCCGCCCCATCACGACCGGTTTGATTAACCAGAACGTCTTGTTCTTGTTCTTTGCAGAGCGGGGAAGTTCATCAGCATCGGCGAACACATCCGGTTGCCCGATGACGTCACCATGGGCTACATTATAGGTGAGCTTGCTCCTCCATTATGGCTTTCTTCAATGTGACCACATAAACAGTTATGCTTTGGAATCTTAGAAGCCGCGGTTTCACATGTTTTCATTTTTTTTTTAAGTCGGAAGTATACCTTCCCTCTTGAATGCCTTTACCAGGATCTGTCACCAAAAAGTGTGCGCTGAATTCATTATAGAGTAACAATAAAATGGTTGTCTATGCGGGATTCTAACTCTGGCCATCGACGTGCGGGACAGGCACACTGCCGCTCCGCCACGACGTTTGAAGCTGACTAAAGAAGCGGTTAGTGAATGCACAGTTGTCTTAAGGGGAAGTTGAATCAGTCTTGGGGCAAAGCCCCATCCACAAACGTAAGCATCGCAGCAACAGGCCATCAAACAACCAAACGTAGGTGCAAATGCTTTCGCATTGTCGCACGTAAGGGCACTGAAGTGTTTACAGAATATTTAATGTTGTCTACATTCCGGCCATTTCAAGCCTTAATATCTTTAATATGTATAAGTTGTTTAATATCTCACAAAGCACTGCACAAAGTATCAAGTAATAACGGACAAACTTCGAGCGGGTAATTGATATCCCAGTTTCAGTATTAATGAACTGAAGATCGAGTTGGAGAAGCGCACATGATGGTTCGAGCGTATCGGAGTCGGAGCTCTACTTATGCATTAGCGGATATAGTAAACACGCATCAAACCAATCGCCGTTAATGGGCTGACCCAGTTTCTTGTGATTGCAACAAGAATGACAACAACAAAACTTTTATATACATGCCGAAGCACCAGTTCCACAAAATAAACGTTTGGCATTTTAAGCAGTTATGTACCGTGATCCGCAATCCGCCACCGTGAACATCGACCGTGCGCGTGTGAGCACCGAGGTGTCCTACCGACTTCCAGCATGTGACGCCATCTATCGGCGTCAAGGCGATCTGGGCATGCGCAGTGGTATGCATGGTGGCGGATCGCTGTACACTATAAAGCTTTCTATTGTTTAAGAGTGAGGCGGTGCCACACACTTGACCGCGTGTGACACACATTGACACGTTACGACCTCGTGTCGAGTATGAAAATACTATACCACTATATGCTACACACGCGCGATGATTCGCTACGGCTTCTTGGCAAGTATGAAATCGCGGCTGCTTTCGCGTGCTTTTAGTTTCCGTATTACACGCATGGCTTCCAGGTCGCGAGCTATACGCACTTGCCCTTTCATCGCGCTCCTTTCTCACTGCTCTGATTCTCAAAAAGAAACTGTACGCGCTTGACGCGCTCCACCGATCTTCAGTGAAGCCTTTCTATACCGCTTTAAGCGTACGCGAGTGAGTGCAGTGAGTGAACGCGCGTGGTCGTCACGGAAAGTGTTGAGGCCACGCGCCGTGGGTCGGCTAAGCCTCACGGACGGTTGACTTCGGCGCGCCTTGCCTGGTAGTCTTTGCCGCTTGGCTGGAACGGGCGCGCACTGAGCCGTACCTCTCTTCCTGTGCAGAGCACCTGCTGAAGAAGAACCTGACCGTGGTGGAGAACTTCCACTCGCACCTCGAACCTATGAAGTTCCTCAAGAAGGAGGGTCTCAGCGACCAGGTCAGTGGCGCTGCGCATCCACTAGGTCTTCGTGACGCGCGCTATTTCTTTTTCCTTTCTTACAGTTTTGCTTCTTTCTTTCTTTCTTTCTTTCTTTCTTTCTTTCTTTTTTTCTTTCTTTCTTTCTTTCTTTCTTTCTTTCTTTCTTTCTTTCTTTCTTTGTAACGCACAGTTTACGTTCTTTTCAACAAGGTCACTTTCAATGTCCGTGACCGGTGCTCACCCCGAACTTTCAACTAAGGGATGCAGCTGATTTTTCTAGCAATCATGTATGCTTACTGTACCTCACCATTTCGTTGGCTTAAAGCACTGCCATGCTGCATTAGTTGCATTAAGAATACAATTGCTATCTCTTCTTGCTGTCGCCGAAGGGCAAGGAATAACTGTTCGGGACCTGGTGCGCCGATACCCATGTTTCTGTTCCATTCAAAACGAAATCTGCAGTAAAAACCGTCTTATATGCTTCCACACTTGCTCCACGATCCTCCCGATCGTTGTAATGCACATTCGTTCGTCTGCTGTCAGGAAGGTCATTATTGATTTTTTTTTTCGTGTTTTTGACGTGTTCTGCACGCACTTGCATTCGGTTTGTGGCTTCCAAACGCACGTCTTCAACTGCATAGTCTTCTTGCCGAGGCCTCGGCGCCCAAGGCTGTGCAGCGGTTTCTCTTGTTTCTTTGTTTACAGTGGCAGGGAGGAGCTCCGTAATTGTGTATATACTCCGCTGCCCGGGCCTATACGCTGTGTATTTATGGGAACCGTTCGTGAAGTGACGACCCGATTGTGATCTGGAACATCTTGTTTTTCTCGACCGTGCGCCTCTTCGCTGTGTTTCACGCACCATTGTCCGCACGCTTCCTCTATGTTCGCATAGACGAAGAAAGAATCGCCGCTCAGTTCTTGTCAGCGGCGGCTGTTCGGGAGAGTGACGAATGAGGGTGGGCTGTCTCACTCTCGACGCTGCCTGCTGCACTTCCTTACTGTCGTCTTCGAAGAAGCCCAGCCATAGGATATAGACGTCGGCTGACTTCCAGGCGGGAAAAGTACTAGATCCGAGAGTCTGATGCTAACGTTCTGTTTTACGACACGATCGTTCGTGGACTCGTCGGGCGGTAACTTCGCGCTCCTCAGTTAACTTGTTGGATCTTAAATTTGAGGCAGCGGCCGATGGCAAGAGGTACAACAGTCGTTTGCATTACTTTGTAATGTTTTCAATTTCTCTGTGAAGCAGGAAACACCACGAACCGGTTTGTTGCAGCTATACTGGTATCGGGGAAGTATTAGTAGTAATAATGACTTTAACAACATGGACAGTCGAGACGGCAGGCTTTCTTTGCTGCCAACTGCGTCGTCAGACTTTGCACTCGCGACATCATGGACCACCGCGGCGCATGTTTTTACCAGAGTGCCAACGCATCTTATTTTTCTGCTGATGAAATGCATGTAGAAAACGCCATGCATTTCACGGAGCGTGACAGTTCCAGTACAATTGAGACGGTCACTTTCCTGAGAGATGAAGGTGCTCTGTAGGAGGCGCGACAGACGTTTGTGCTCAACGTGACAAGATTTGCTTCCCGGACGTTGTGCACTGTCTTGCCTTATACGTTCATCTCGATCCCTTCTTCCACCCAGCTAGCGGTGCAATGTACTCCACTTCTTTTTTCCTAACGTCGAACCACTGCTCCGAGCGTCGTAAAAACGCTCGCGAGAAGCTGTTCCTCTTGGCTCGGCTCCGAGCGACAGCGTATGCAGTGACCTCCATGCACTCCCGGACATTACGTCTCTTTTTGCGGTGGAAGTAAATAGCCGCAATGTCTCGTCTTTCTTCCTGCTCTCCAGGGTACCGCACCACGTCGTCGATCCCGAAACCGCGATGTCAACGTCCCCTCGCCTCCGGCGACCGTGCGTTTGCTATCGCCACCGTTTATCGCTGCATCTGCTTTCAGTGCACGTTTTCTGTCCATTTTATGGCCTTCCTATGGCCCGCCCCTATTTTGTCCGTGCTTTATTTTTTAATCTTTTCTATCTGCTGCCGAAAACGCTCGGAAGGTGTCGCCATACATTATACTAAATGCAGGAAGCCTACACCGCGACGCAACATGTAGGCTCCCTAACTAAATGCTATGATGCTATGCATGCTGCCGTCCACCGAGTGTCGACCCTGGCGCCATCTGGTGTTATCCCCTGGAAGCTGGCGGCTGTCTTGCAGTTTTCTGGCGACATTTTCACTGAAGAAAAAATAAAGATCCGGGGAGGGCGATTGGTAGCTTAGAGGCAAAAAGCTTTACAAATATGATGAACGAAGGAAGATGGGGCAGTGTTTGTATTTTGATAAGGCGGCTTCGATGTTTCAGCACGCCTCGTTTCGTATCAGCCGCGGCAGGGTCTTCTCTCTATACACGGTGGCGCCGGACGAAATTACACCTTCGGGGAGAAGTGACGATAGCTCAAGCAGCAGCAGCAGCAGCAGCAGCAGCAGCCAACGAGCTTCGGCGTGGGAAATTTTCGCGGCCCGGTCTACACCAGCGCCCGCGGCCGGCTCGGCACCGGTCCTCTGTCCTTTCTGCCGCTTCCGCTCTTATTTCTTTTGCTTGCCGCGGACCTCCAAAGCAGCGGTGGCGGTCATTAGCGGCCGCGAAACCCGGCTAGGCCTACCTGCCTGCGGCGGCTGTTTTTATACTTCTTAACGGGCGCCCGAAGTATAGGCGCAGCAGCGCAGAAAGATAGGAACCTGTTGATAAAGAGGCTTCGCCGATGAACGGCCACCTGGAATGTCCTGTCGTCGGTCTTCCGCCTCTGGAGAACCGACCCTTTTCCCCACCTATACTGGCCTCTCCGAACAGATATGTTCGAGATTGTTTTTTTTTTTTTTCCTCTCTTTTTATCGGGTGAACGCCTCGCTTATCTCGAAGCCTTTGAAGCGTAGCTTTCTCGTGTTAATCGGCGCAGCGCCTTCCTGGATCCATTAGCCTCGAGAGTGTTCTTGCCGAATCGGTGCTATTAGAAATCGTTTGATAAACTGGTATCGTTTGATAAACTGGCGTTAGCTGTATAGTCGAGGTAACCCTTGCTTCAGCTACAACCTCAGGGTACCACAAAATGCGCCATCTTAACATTAGTTCGATCGTTACAGCTGGACGCTCGCATTAATTGCAACTGGAAAATGCTAATGCGCCTGTTCTGTAGAGGGATAAAGCATTGCTGTTTTTTTGTTTCCGAACGGTCCTATGTGGGCGTTAGATGTTAGGCTGGCCGCTGACTACAGTAGTCGTCAAAGTTTATGCGAGAGGGAAGTGACTGGTTGGTTTACCTAATGTTAAACCAACCGCAGAGTTAATGAATACGAATAAAGTGGCCCGTGCTCGCTGTAGGACCTCTGTAATTCTGTTTCCCATGCCAGAATTGTCGACAGTCTGCGTGGTGTCTATTCATGGATTGCGCATAGGTTTGTCTTTGCGAAGCCCTTACGATTTGTAAGCAGGAACCCCCAGCTATTTCTAGCTGTTCTGTAGTAGACCTCCCCGTCTTCGCACCAAACACTTCTTCACTGCCAGGTTGGCGTAAGTTCCTCAGCCAGAAGAAGTATCATGTTCCCACATGGTCACCAGTATAGTGTGGCCGTGCTTCGGTCTCCGTTAGTGCGAAGGTTGTCAAGAGATCACATCGCTGAGTTTTGGAGCGAACGCTCTACTACTCTAGTTTCGCCTCGCTTTGCACTCTTGACCGTCAAGTCCGACCGAGGTCAAATCAAGCACGCACCCCTAAGACTAACGATTTATGACTAAGGGTCATATAAGGCCATGCATGAGGTCGAGGGTTCGAACACTTCGCTCGCGTCCCAGTTGCCGTAGCAACTGATAGAAACTGTGACGCCAGCCGTTATCGAGCCAACGAGGCGGTGAGTGGTATGGAGGAGGAGGAGGAAGAGGAGACAGCTTGCACAACGGATACCCTCGCGCCAGGGCAGAAAAGTTGGCACCTGGAGTCGCCCTCGCTAACGGCGCCTTCTATTTCGCCGTGTAATTTGGCCCCCAAAACTAGAAGCAATAAAATTGGTTAGTTCAGCGCATTAAGCACTCGCAGATTATGACTAGCAGCTTACCGGTATTGCTCAAGAGGAAAGTATACAGTTGCATCTTGCCTGTACTCACTTATGGGACTGAAACGTGGAGGCTAACCAAGAGGGTTCTACTTAAGTTGAGGACAACCCAGAGGGCTGTGGGACGAAAAATGGTAGGGGTAACATTAAGAGATAGGAAGCGTGCAGAGTGGGTCAGAGAAATAACTCAAGTTACCGACATTCTAGTGGAAATTAAGAAGAAGAAATGGGCATGGGCAGGACATGTAGTGCGAAGAAAGGATAACCGATGGTCGCTTAGGGTAACAAACTGGATTCCGAGGGGAGGGAAGGGTAGCGTAGCAGGGGGCGGCAGAAAGTTAGGTGGGCGGATGAGGTTAAGAAGTTCGCGGGGGTCAAGTGGATGCAGCTAGCACAGAACCGGATTATGTGGAGAAATATGGGAGAGGCCTTCGCCCTGCAATGGGTATAGTCAGGCTGATGATGATGCTGATGATGAGCTCAACTTATACAATGTATTTAATTGTGCTTCTAATCATGCTGTATCATGGACATGATGTGTGCCTGGCTACATAATCAACATGCTCAGGCGACGCCAAAGTATTTATTTCACTGTTTCAAAAATTAAAATCTTAAATGTTGCAGAAAGTAGCCCTTTATATATTTCGAAAGAAAAAAGTAGCAGGAACGGCATCCTTCTCATTTATTTCCTGTGCCTGAAAAGGTATAACAGTGGCATGTTCGTTCTATGTCATGCTTGCAAACCAAAGAGTCACGTTTCTACTTTGCAAAGCCAGGTGAGCATCGACCAACCCTTTTTGTAGCGGCCCTTCTGCACCCTCTCTTAACTTGTTCCCAAACGTAATAGTAACGTCTTGAACCAGCCTCTCGGTATAATTACTTTCCAAGCCGAAACAAGTGCAGAGCATGTTTGACGTCGTTTCGAGCTGCGCTGTTTAATGAGGACCGGCAAAGGAGCTTTTGCACTAAAGGCAACCACCTCAAATGCTTCTTTATTCTGTTGTTCCCCGCAAGGGTTAATCCCTCATCTCTTGCCCTGGGGTGCTGTCTGTAGCCACCCAACGTGTCGTTAGGCGACTGCTCCTCCGGGAGCCTCCGCTTCTTTATCTTGTCGGTGCGCACCTTGTTGGGGTCAACCCGCGACGCCCCGGCAGACGCGCCGGTCAGCGCACAGCCTTCGCTGTACCCTTGCCGGCGAATCCTCGCGCAGCCGTTAAAGGGAAAAGAGAAGAAGAGCACGCCCGTCCCCGTCGAAGAGGAGGGCTCCACACTGCGTGCTTGCCACGGGGGTCACGGCATGCATAAACACGTCGACTCTTCAAACCTCTGCAGGCTATCCTGCTGGTCGCCACGCGTTATTGCCATAAAGGGGCAGAAGAAGTAACAGAAGAAGAGACCACTTTTGCCTCCGGTTCTTGTCCGTTGTAAACGTCTAGGCGTACAGAAGCAGCGCTGTGCGTCCTTCCAGGAAAGAAAGAAAAGAAAAGAAAACGAACTCGGAGAGGAGGAGACGGCGGATGATGTGGTGGTGCTGGCTCCTGCGGCAGTTGATCCGGCCACTTGTCTGGGGTGGCTACCGTGGTGCGACATGTTGCTGCTGTTGGTTCTTTGGTCGGCTGTCTGGTTTGGAGTCCGGTCTCCCTTGGGGAACCGCCCGCGGGAAGGAACACATCAGCGGGCTGCGTTTAGCGCTGTGTAACCCTTAGTTGAGGAGCAGTTAGCGAGCGAGCGTGTGTGTTTTGCGCGCGCCTTTTTTCTGATGCACCGCGGCCGATGCGTTTACACATGTAAGGGTCTCTTCATTGTAGTCTTCAAAAAATCATCTTATGAGCTTATGTTATGTCTGAGGATGGCAACAGAAAAAGCGACGCGAGTTTCACTCATTTTATGCTGTGGTTTCTTTCTGGGACATGACCATATGCAGGTCGCGTGGTTGGTGGGAGACCGTTCAGCAGATAGCTTTCTCTCAAAACTCTTGCAGTACATCTTAGCCTTGTATTCTCTGATGGAGAAAACTACTGCGGCACGTCTAGTCTTCAGTCTTGACGAAATCAGCTTAATGAGGTGCTGAATTCATGTTCGAAAATATATATATATATATATATATATATATATATATATATATATATATATATGATATATACGCACCTGCAGTAACTGCAGTACTCCGTCTGATGAGTACGGAAGTAGCGCGACAGCCACCGACGACGGGGTGGCATTCCATTCAGAAAGCACCAGATGGAAAATGTCAGCCGTTCGCAAATCGTGATGACTTGGGCGGAATCTACACCGTTTCATCCGGGGCCATCTCCAGATAGATCTGTCAGGACACTGTCGGTGTCCGCGCACCGACGCTTGACATCATTTTCCCCTTTATCAAATAACTTTTATCCAGTTCGATCGGTGTACTTATATTTTCCGTCATAATAAACAGAGCACATTCCGCACGGCACCGACCCCCCAGTACGCTAACGTACAGCCAGCCACCTTCCAATGCCTGGAATGACGGATATGGACGGGTAGTCGAGTGAGCGCGTTTGCGATGGACGGAAGCGTTTGTTGGCGCCCTGCGTAGCGCACACATCTGTGGCGACCGGCTCCGTCTTCCTCAGTTCACCACCATCATCGGATCGACTCACGAACTCGTCGATTTGGCCAAATTATGTTTGCAGCGCGCGTCGACAAAGACCGCCTATAGCCTCGCCGGCTGTCGGCGGCGTCCTTTTAGGAGCAGCTCTTGAAAGTGGTCTTTGCCAAGCGCCGCACGGCTTCCTTATTGTGTGGCCATTGGTGCTTTATAATAGTTTGGGTCCAAATCAGAGCAGCTTTCCGGGTCGAGTGTTTGATGAATCGTGCTTGATGGATGAGGGAGTAATCTCGCAGAGCCCTCGTCACGAATCGGCACTTCCACGTAGCAGCAGCGGTGTGCGTTTGATCGGCCTTGATTTGTTTCCACGTGCCCGTCGCCTAACTGAACCTGCTTTCATTTCTCACTTCCCGCGTCATTGCTGTCCACTACTTAATATAAAATGGAAATGAAGTTATTCAAAATTAAATACGAGGTCGAACTCAAATTTAACTCGGAGGGTGCACCACCAGTAGTTCTTAGAACCCTTAAAGGTCGTTTTATATCGCAGGCCTAGTTGTCGGCGCACTGTTTGCTTTCACATGCGAAAAATGACAGCTTTCGGGCTTGAAGTGAGGAAAGGAAGAGGGAGATAGAGGTTATTTGCCTCTTTCTGAGGCAATTTCTTTTCTGCGGTACGAGGCATATATCACATGCTTTTTGGAACGTGGTCATTGCTGAAATGAAATCTGAGCGTTTCAAAATTGCATTGCCTCTGCGAGCTGATGTGTAGATACTTCTCGTTCCTCCCAGTTTTTGTCCACACCGGTTTGAAAATCCCTGTAACTTCTTCGGCGCTTTTTTTTTCTAATAATAATAAAAATTGATTCACAGGAAGGGAAAGGCGCAGTATCTGTCACACTTGTGTCTGTGGACACCTGAACCGCGCCATAAGGGAAGGGAGGAAGGTGGGAGTGAAGGTGGAAAGAGAGAAAGCGGAGCCGTAGTGGAGGGCTTCGGAGTAATTTCGACCACCTGGGGGTCTTTAACGTGCGCTGACATCGCACAGCACACGGACGCCTCTTCGTTTCACCTCCATCGAAACGCAGCCGCCGAGGTCGGGTTCGAACCCGGGTACTCCGGCACAGTAGTCGGCCGTCTTACTACTGCACCACCCCGGCGGTGATCCTGAAGTATGCTAAGTGGGTAATTAAAGCAGGGCACAGCATAGCTCAAATGTCTCATGTTTAGAAAGTTCTGTATGCGAAGTTTTATGCTGGGCAGTCACGTATCACGCTTGTATCGAGTACTGAGTTTAAGATCGACTCACTGTCACTCGTACTTGATGCTTCGTCACTGGCATTTGTTTCTAGTGCGCCGGTTGTGACGCATATAGCATGTGACGCATATACAGCTGTGTTATTATCTACAGAGTGCCCCAGCTAAGATGGACCAAAATTGAAAAAAAAAGAAAAAGGAAAGACTAAGCCTTCTAATATCGAATGAACATGACTCATGTAAAGTACCCACTAGTATTTTTTTTTTCGTTCCGCCTACTTGGCTAATTAACTAATTAACTTTTTATCTATCTACGTGCAAAGACGAGAATAGGGAAGTTACCGAGTAACGCGAATCTATATAGTAAGGTGTTTCGGAGGAGGTAGCCTTAGCTTAGGCGTTTTTATTTGGCAACGTTCGACCAAGTCACGGATGAGAGGGCTGTATAATTGCGGCGCATGCAGACGCATTGAGCCCGCTGTCACGTGGTATTTGTAAACTTTGTTCCGTTTCTGGCGAATAAAAAGGGGCCACGCTAAGGCTGCCTTGCTGGATCAGTCTATTCTCATGGCTACCGACGACTTTCATATTCACACCTGAACGTTTAGAGAGATATTCGAAAAGTTTATTTGTGAGTGTCCACTAATTATTCAAGTTGGCGGAATGAAAAAAAAAAAAAAAAAGTACCGGTAGATACTCTACAAGATTCCTAACAACACTGGCTTGATTCCGCTGAAAAAGAATGCTTAGTTATTATTATTATTATTATTATTATTATTATTATTATTATTATTATTATTATTATTATTATTATTATTATTATTATTATTATTATTATTATTATTATTATTGCTTCACCTTAGCTGAGACACCTGGCACGTATGTATTATCTCGCTGAATTGGTGTTTAACGAATTTGCGGAGATTTAACAGGAGACACATATCCGCAATCTCATTGATTCGCGTCATCAAAGTTATAGATGTCGCTACGAAGCTGTGTTGAGTCTGGTACTACTGTCTTGCACTTTTTTTTTTTTTTTTAAACAATGGAAGCGATGCGTGACTTTTTGTGTTTCATGCTTGTGTGCGCAGGTAACATTCAGCTACTCCAAGTTCGGCAAGGAGCTGAACATTCTCGACATAGACGGCTTCCCGACCAGGGTAGACCCAACCAGGTGAATATTATAAATATCAGCCTCTCCAAATCGTGTTCTTATTTCTACTCGCGAACTCGGGGCATACAAACTGCTGTTTGATTGCCGTAAACATAACGCCCATTGGGTAGTGCATAACCCCGGGTCGACGCCTAATTGGCCAGCGTCACGACGCTTTAACCCGTCGTTTGCCGGCTACTTAATAAAGGTATACATCATCATCATCATCATCATCATCATCATCAGCCTGACTATACCCACTGCAGGGCGAAGGCCTCTCCCATATTTCTCCACTTAACCCGGTTCTGTGCTAGCTGCATCCACTTGACCCCTGCGAACTTCTTAACCTCATCTGCCCACCTAACATGCATGCATGCATGCATGCATGCATGCATGCATGCATGCATACATACATACATACATACATACATACATACATACATACATACAT
>JAJIZL010022277.1:25688-50326 GCA_023969395.1 Amblyomma maculatum | reverse complement strand
GTGTGTGTGTGTGTGTGTGTGTGTGTGTGTGTGTGTGTGTGCGTGTATTGTAATACGCGTATTTGGGTACTATGAGAGGGGGAAGGGGAGAAAAAGCGTTTTTTCTCTTCTTTTTTCTCTCAATCCGGCCCGCGTCTTCATACCCCCCACTTGCCCGTTCTGAATTCAATTTCAAACACGCTGTTGCTTAGTATTCGTGCAATCAGCTTCTTCTTTTTTCAAGAAGATGCGTTTTATTCCACATACTGTACACCAGTGCATAACTGAAGCAAAAGCCTCTAATTTATACCTGTGTGGGCGTTCGTACAGCATTAAAGGGGGCCTTTCTGTGGCTCTGGGGCGTGCTGCCAGCTAAACACACAAACAGCACGTGGAACCAGTAACTCACTTCAACTTACCCCAGCGATTGACCCGTATCGTTGGGTAACCGCGTCGTGTTCTTACTTCTGCTGCCGTCTTGCCTCGTATACTTCGTCCAGCTAACTAACCCAACTATGAAACCCGACAAAGGTTCTGAATTCTGTAATTCAATACTCAGTAGTATCGTTAGCAACGTTTCACTGTCTCAATGAACACTTGGAGTGCATGGACTCCTTGGTAAACTGCAGGACTTTACTTTACTCACCCGCTTGCTCTTGTAATCTGTCTCAGACTTCTAATTCTTGTCCGTCACCTTACCTTTTTTTTTCTCTCTCTCCATTTCCCAGGTTCCTGTCGCTGCACTGCCAGCTGTTTCCGAACTTTAGTTTCTGCCCAAGGTAACGAAGGGCCTGACCTGTGTGCTGAGGCGACGCCCGGCGCAGCACGAAAGGTGCCAAGAGCTACGATGCCTGCCAGTCTCCCGAGGGACAGCAGCGGTGGACGTTACTCGTGCCGTGAACGTGTTTGTGCGACACCGTCTGTGCATGACCCGAAGAAGAACACAGTGTCTTTGAGAAGGGTTTTGTGCCTTCTTCAGCATCTGGTGAAAGACGTCGCTTGTTCGTCGCGAAGCGTAGTGTGGTGTGGAACACTCCGCCAATTCGACATCGACTTGAACGGTAATATGTGAAGGGGCGCGTCCCAGTGCTTCACGTACTACACGTCGGGGAAGCATCAATCGTGGTTCTGCTCACTGCGGCCCTCGATCCCACCTCCCGGAAGGACTCTGGAACTGCTAGTGTGTTCATTACAGTGTTCTGCATCGCATTTCATCTTTGTCAACATTGTAGCAGCGAGTTTGCAATCTACTTTGAGCAGCCTACTTTTGGTGGGGCACATCTTAGCAAGTGTCCTCCAGCCCCCGTTCTAGATAAGAAATATTTAATTGGCCATCGCTCTTAACGGTCGTGTAAAGAAAAACTGTAAGCTGATTTGTGAGTACAGCAAACCTTCAACTTCTTTAGCACGATATGTTATCTTCAGGAATGCTGTAAGTTCGGCACGTCTCATTTGTCCGCGGAACTGCCTGCCGTCAGCGGAGTCGGTACGATCAGATGTGGTTTCATAGCAAAAGCAAAATTGTATTCCGAGCTGTTAGGACGCACCCACCAGGGTCCAAGATAATTACTTTGTACAATTTGGGTGGCGTGTATTACGGTAGCGAATAAGTAATGAAAGCAGACCTCGGCGCGTCGCAGGCGGCGCACTATGCCAATGATTGTTGACGGACATTGTTTGGTGGCCGCTTGAGGGACATCGTTTGGGTATCTTGCGGCCTGTGGAAATGCATGCCCGCGTCATGTTTAGCAATCTCTCGGACAGTGCAGAGTATTCGTGCTGTGCAAGTTTGAGAAGTAGATGGTAAATTTGCCGCAAGCGTCCGATAAACGATGTTGTGTCCTCTTGCACGTGCCCTGATCGCTCTTCCAAGCCACCCACGTGACTTTGGGACAGTTGGTGGAAAAAACGCGGTCACTCGGCCTAATATTACTTTTCCCATCTTTCAGTATAAGTCTAGAGCATGCAAGTTGCAGCTAGTCGGATGTTCCATGTTTCCCCGGCAGTTTTTCGGAAGCTGGAATATGAAGGTCGAATAAGGAAGCGCAACGTGGGATACTCACCCGAACGGCTCTGCGTCTACCTTCACATTATTACCACTTTGTAGCTTTAACTTTCGTTGAATGCAACAGAAAAGAACCACACGCGTTCGTCTCTCCATCATTCGTACCTCGGAAACCTTTCCAGTCTCTGAGTCCATAGTCGGCAAAAACTTATCTTGCCAAACCGCTTGACTTGCGTACAGTACGGTCAGCTGTTAAAGGGAGCATGAGATCGCGTGGCCTAAATACTTTGCAAAGCGTTGCCGCCGACCACTAGCAAGAATGGACGGCACCAAGTTCATGTTCGGAAAAAGCAGTCGGCCTTGTACGATCGTTTGTCGCCGGCTCTCTCAGGAGTACTTTGTAAAGCGCGGCAGCAAGGCGACCTCGTGTTCCCTTTAACAGTAGACGTTACTGTACATCAGAATTAAGACACTGTCCGCTGCTTAGCGCCTTTTCAAATCTTCAGAATTATTATACCGTCCGGGTTCGCACTCATGTGGCGCAAGAGACGTGCTCGCACCGCTGTTTATGTGTCCCTTGTACCGAACTGCGCTATAGGAAGAAACAAAACAACGATACCCATCCCACTGTAGTGTTTCTGGCGTTCTTGCCCTGACGCTGCCACCGGACGAGGCGTGAACGCGACCACGCGCCTTCGAAGAAGTACAAAACTGCAAAAGTCTCTCTCTCTCTCTCTCTCTCTCTCTTCCTTACTCGAGCGCGTAACAGTGGTAGTCCAAAGTCCCGGCTGTCGCGCTGGCGGGGCCCGGAAAGCAACGACCTGTAATTGCGTCCACGTCGTCTTCCTGCTCTTGCGCGAGCCTCTTGGCAAGCGTCGTCTCCACTTAATTGAGGCGGCCGTTTTTCTTCGCGTTTTTCGTGTGCCTACGCTTAGGGAATGTGCCTGCTGCGAGGTCGGTAGCCGGTAGTCGAGCCAAGCCAAGCTGGACAATTGGTCTACCGCCTGCGCCCCTCTGCGGAGAGAGCTGCTGGCCAATCGGAGGCGGCCCTTGCGGGCGCGACGTGCCTGTCTGTCCTGTCCGCCTTGTTTATGATGAGGACCGAGAGTGCTACTGGGGTCGTTTGAGATACGTGACTGCGCCACAGATATGGCTGCGCAACGCATACTTGAGGCGATGTGCTTGGAAGGTCTTGTCAGATACTGCGGCAATTACGTATGCACTGAACTCCGCACCCGCGTTTGCTTTTCCTTTCGACGCCGCAGAAAAACACGTGCGGTCACTCAGTGTAATCCAGGACTCATTTCTGGCCTGTCGAAGACGCTTTTAGGCGGTTGCTGTGCGATGCGATAAGCCTTCCGTATTAGAGGACCTGTTTTTGTGAGTCCTCACGGTGAAGAGGGCGTCAGAAGCTCCTTGCGTTATCTTCTGTTGCATACCTAATGGACTCGTTTTGACTCCGATTAGAAAATATAAAAAAATGGCAGGTACGGGGAGAGTGAAGTGCCTTAAATAACTTGCGCTGTAAACATGCCAACCGGCTTTCCTACGAGCCAGCTGGCATGTTTAGAGCCTTCGAGTCTTTCCAGTGCTTGCGTGCTACTCGAAGCCTTCCACTGTGTACAATCTCGTAGTATGGTGCCAGCCTGGAGTCCCCTCTATATATTGCCACGAAAACTCGAGCAATGCGTGCCAAAACAAGAAGATCCCTACCATGAAGAGTATTTGGGGTCGTACTTAAAGCCCCTCAATAAACTTTAGACAAGGGGCTTTAGTTGTACTGCCTTCGTTTCCGCAGATAACGTTTATTTTTGGATTCAGTAAACATAGTTTTCCCTTGTTTACATGTTCTGTTCTGACGTGTCTTCACGTTAAACAGCTTTGTTCGTGTATTGCAGCGATTGCTGCTTCTCAACTTTTACATTGTATTTACCGGCTTTCACAGAGAAAATGTATTATGGAACAGTGTCTGATCAGCTAGCTCCGGCTTCTGATGTCACGTAGTCAAGTCATCACTCTCTTCTCTAAAGTATTCCTTACAGGGGACTGTCTCAAGCCGTGGCAAACATCTAATGACATTCTAGGTTCTACCTGAGTCCTAGTTGAGCAAGTATTGTGTAAATATGTTTGTAAATACTCTAGTTCGCAATGTGAACAACTGAGTGCCCGCGTGTTGACGGGGCTGTGTTTGCAATAGTAAAGTTGTGACGCCGTATTCCTTTACCTGTACATATTCGGGCGACGAGCAAAAAATATTGAGGCGATTTCTTTCTCTTTTTTTTTTCATTTTCTCAAGCCTCGCGGCAAACCTTTCGGAGCCTCCCTGCATTGTTTTGGATGGAGCTCGTGTAGACGGGGCGATTTCGAATTCCTGTCACGTGTGCAGGATATGTGTGGAAGTGTGCGAATAGGACAGCAATAATAAAAAAAAAACTTTCAACGAGACTGTGTCTGTGTCGTGTTTGTTTGTATATTATTGCGAAAGCAATACTACTATCACTTTTCAGCCCTTCGCGTAGCGAGGCGGTAGCTACCATTGACCTTTAGCGTGACCTTTGGCGCGCCGCCAAGCACAGCTGCGCAAAAACAGAGGCCCCAACTCGCGCCGTCAACTCGCGAGGCGGTAGCTACCAAACGCGGCCTAACTCCCGCTCCCTCCGTGCGGGAGCGCTACAGCCGGAGTGACGTCATCCCATCTGCCGCAAAAACAGGGCCCCCAACTCGCAAGGCGGTAGCTACCAACCGCGGCCTAACTCCCGCTCCTACCGCAGCTACCGCCGGGGGTGCAACGTTGGATACTATAGGAGGTGGCCTAGCAGCAGGTGGAACCAACGCAATCTCCAGGGATGCTTTCATTTCTGCTGGCGTAAAGAATGCCGTTGCAGCCGGTGCCGGAGCGGCAGTTGTACATTCTGCCTTAACCTCACCCACAACCAAGTACATCGTTGCAGCCACGGCACTCCTTGCCTCGCTACTAGTTATACATAGAATAACCAGGTAGCACCCCGCAATAAAAATAGTTCAACCATATGCCGTGGCCAGAGTGAATCACTGCATAACCATAAGCATAACCACAAGCACCACAACCAGCTACACCACCAGCTGAACCTAGGCGTAGCCATAGCTATTGCTTTCGCAATTACCAGGCTTTACCAAGCTCAGCCACTATCAATGTTTTACTGCCCGCGAGAAATTTACGAGCCTTAATTACAGCCGATTGTTTCACTGCATGATTCAAGACTGCATCGTCCGTGCTTCATGAAGATAATTAAGGCAGTTAGATGACAATGACTTTTCCTCCCCGAGGAAATCCCTAGGTCTGGCACTGAGCCTATGAAAAGGGAGTACGTTTGAGCGCCTCGAATGGCTTCATATACGGTCATTTTAGGCTGACAGATTTACTCCGCCAGGTGCACACTGGGAGACCGCTTGGTTGCGTTCGGGTGACCTTAAAGTTGAGCCAAGGCCAAAGTGGGACAGCTTGTCTAGAGACAAGTCCCAGTACGGTAAGCTCTGGCAAACAGGTGCATTGACGAAGACTAATGACCTTGGACCTTGAGTGGTGATTGTCAATAACGTCACAGATCCCGTGATAGGCGCGCGATGACGTCAGTTGAACACGTGGTATTAGCAAAATAGAGCCATCGTTCGTCAGATTTGGTTTAACCGTCTTTAAACGCTGCTTCCTTTTTTCTCTTTTTTTTTTTTTTTTTTTTTTCACCTACGCCAGTTACGCCAGGGATGAAAAGCTCCAGTACCGCCAATAGACTTCAGCTGCACAAGTATACCACTTGAGTTTGGTACATCCCTCGACTTACACTTTACGTCACCGAGGGAGAGTGAAAGCTTGGGAGTCTTTTTCACGCAGATTAACGCGGCTTCAGCAGATAAAACTTACTCTCCTCTTTTTTTTTCTTGCTCCTTTTCATGTTTTGAAGGTAAAACTCATATCTCGCAGCATTAAACAAAAATTATTCAAAAATGAATTCACGGGCTTTCCGTCCTAACCTAGACGGAATGACTAGCGATACGACGTGAACAGAAATAACGTCAAATGGAGCCGAGCTTACGACCGCAGTATGCTGTGTGCGGTGTATGCTTTAACCGCAGTGTTTGCTTTACAAACTGAATTCTGCATTGGCATGGCGTCGTGCCTTCTACAATGCTGCGTCTCTCTCATTTAGTGTTCTGCAGTTAAACACGGCCTGCGAAGCTCGTGAGTTCCGTTGTGACGTCACAACGTTAATTTAACGATTAAGAGGGAAGTGACAAAAATCATGTTTTTTGCTCTGCTTTCCGCAAATTTTCTCCAATCGTTACTGAATTAATTTTCTGCTCCGAGAGGAAACGAAAAAAAAAAAATGTTTACGTTTCTCCATACATTGTGCAGTTGAAACAGGGCATTCGGCTTATTCCGCAAGCATCGGGGGGAAGCTATAACACTACATTACGGGCACATCACAAGGTTAGCTTGAAGTCTGATTATCCATCGCTTCTGTGGAAATAACTAACAAGGAGTGGAAGACAAGTGGAAGAAAACAAGTGAACTTCGCTTTTTTGGTCTCATGTAAAAGAAATACTTGCCAGACAGAGACAAACGGGAATAAAAGAGTGCATTACGCGCCTTGACAAAGCTTTCATCACCAAAGTATTTTTCGGCAGGTAAATGCAATTATCACTATAAAAAAGGTGACGCACAATATGATGATACCATTAAGATAACAAAAAAAGAAGAGAGAGGCTGGACGCCGCATTGAATGTTCCTGGGCTCGTTTAGTTCACTCATGGTATTCTTTAACGTGCTTGCACAGCACAATGGTAATACTATATTTCGCCTCCTGTCGCCACGGCCGGCATCGCACCCGCGACCTTCTGATCAACATCCTATGCTTCTCAACATCTTCGTGCTCGGGCTGGCAGAAAATTAAACTAGGTCCCACGAAGGCTTCAAGCGCACAAGGGTTATGCTGCACTTACAAGCAGAATTACCGCTGACAGGCAGATTTCCTGCCGTGAATGGACGCGCACTGGACGAGATAATGCAACTAGGGTGCGTTTTCAGACGCATCGTGCATCAAAGGTAATCGCTGCACAAATAACAACCTTGCACAAAGAATACATGCCGGCCCTGCAATGACAGCGCGTAAACGTTCCAGGGACACCCCTCGTCATCGTTGACAGTAAGCAAACTATTGCTTACTATCAGACCGTTGCAAGCACAGACCTGCAGCCGTGGAATTGCGGTCGTAATCATACCTGCCAGGCTCAGTACTCCTTCATTGCAGTGGCGTAAACAACGTGCAAATGGTGGTGCTCTCTCAGCGTCCTCTGAGGACAGCGGCATCCTTAATGATAGGAGTGCCTAAACCTATTGTTTGTACGAAGCGCAGCAGTCAGCTTTCGTGCTTATTGTTTGGCAAAACGCAGCAGGGCCCCAGACTGTGGCGGAGAAAAGTAACCGGTGGTATGTCAGGTAACAAACAGGATACCAGAGATTATATATATAAAAAAATTGCCAATATGTAATGGAGTCGGGTGGCGAGATGAGGTTGGAAAATTAGCTCTTATAGGCTAGCCGTGCTTGGTGACCGACGGGGCTGATGACTTGATTATACTGACCACTTGTAGGATAGTCAGGAACGCGTTTTGTGTGGTTACAGTAATGGTCCGTTCCTATTCGCCAGCGGTGCGGGAGAGATTCAACTTAGGGTCTCAATCTACTCTGTCCTATTCGCCACGAATACCCTTCGGCGACGAAAAGGCAGCGTTATTGACTCTAATCACTCGACAGACAGGTTATAATGTGATGTTTATGAATAGGGACTTCGGTTGTACCTCTTGGTATAGAGTGGAACTGGGAACATTAATTCAGGAAAGCATAGCCATAGATGATTACAGACCAGATCGTTCCATTCCTGAGAAGGGGAAATGATTGGGACTTAATTGTTGCAACGCTTTTTTACTAGACGACGATGAGTCCTCGATGAATCAAATTAAACTAGTTTTTAAAACAAGATATGGCTTGCTAACTAAGCAAATCGGCGCTGTAAGTTGTATCACACCTTCCGGTCTTTTGTGGTGCTAGCGTCGGGCACTAGCTGCACGCGGTTGATGCTTACAGAATTCCACAGCTCGGCATACTTTAGACACAGCTTTCAGCACAGTTCTATCGTGCGTTATACTAGCCAGCCGCAAAGAAATACGCAATAATATTAAAAGAGACGAGTCTCTACAGATCCCCTAAAAGCACTCCTGCCTTAGTACACGTCGCATGCACGGCAAATTCTCCAGTCACGTGCGGCAGGAACCTTATACAGCAAAATGGGACTATCCCTTGTTTAGTATGTAGTCAAATATTAAAAAATGATTCTGTTTAGCGCTCAGCAGAGCAATACGCTCACCGCTTCCCACTTCCCATAGTTAGCAACTGTCTTTTTTTTTTTTTTAAATTGTATCCTACTATAAAAATTCCAACAATGCTCAGTTGGGCTTTTGACATCACATTAGTATACTTGACTTAAAGTCGTTAGAAAATACACACTGACCAAGCACAAGGTCTTTGAATTTCTCGTGTTGACACTTTTGGGACAAAGGGGAATGGAGAAATACAAATCATGGTTGGAAGAGATATGGCCACGGGAAATCACGCGACCCGCATCAGCTAGTTGGCGAGCCGCGGGGCGAGGTAAACGCATGGATACTGAAAAAAAAATTGCAGTGATCCTAACTGGACGTATACAGTGCCTCGGTTCGGGGGCGCGCATATCGAGACACTAGACTTAAGAGTTACTATATAGACAAAGCCTAATAATAACTCTAACTAGACTCGGCGCGTCATCCGGCGACTTTCACGTGGCCTACGCATTCGACAGCGGCCCTTTCTGGCCATCTCGCAGGTGGTTGCCATACCGACTTGCACTTCTGTCACATTGTCGTTTCAGAGGCCCTCGAATCTAGTCACATTGATCTTACTGTCAATGAAGTGCTGCTAACAGTGGCCAAAATGGAACGCCATGAAACTCTACTGAAGGTCTTCGAACGGCGCTCGAAATAGAAAGGGAGCCCCAGTTTGTTGGACTTGCAGCAACGCGCACAGCAATAATGTCGGGGTAATATCAGCTCTGGAAATTCGATTCCAAAGGTAGGAAAGCGTAGCAGGGAGCGGCAGAAAGTTAGGTGGCCGGAAGAGGTTAAGAAGTTTGCAAGGGTCAAGGAGAGGCCTTCGTCCTGCAGTGGGAACAGTCCGGCTAACGATGATCATCTGTTAAAAATATGCGACGCTGTAGAATACAACCTATTACAACTATTACTACACAACTATTAGAAATGTAACTATATAAATACAATCATTATAGGAATAAACTATTTGGAAAAACACAGTCTAGGCAGCAAAAAATGGGGTGAGGGAGCTCCGCCTGTAAAGACCAACTGCAAAGAAATTTTTCGATTCGCAAAATAAGTGCTTTTAGTGGCATGCAAAGAGAGCACTGAAAACTAAATACGGCACCTGTACCTAAAGCGAGTAAAATCACTCACCAAAAATTGAGATTATCAAGTCGAAAATGGAGGAAAGGCGGCCGTTACTGAAAATTACAGTGGTGCAGTTATGTCTCCTTGACAGCGGAAATGCGAAAACATTGTGAGTTCTCCCACGCCGTCTGGCAGACTCGCTCGACACTACGCTCACGGACCTCGCCCGCACTCGCCCAGGTAAATATTTATCTGGGTTAAGTAAATCAACGGTGCAGATGGAGCTCGATGAAGATAACGATGTTTACTGCACAGGGAGAGATTGCATAGGGTGCAAATTTTACATTGGACGTGATCGGCGCAGCGATGGTTTAGTGCTCTGGAGATGACCTGTTTGTTCTGGCGCGGGTTCGGAACCCAGTTGCTGCAATGGCTTTTTGCCAACTGGCAGTTGGTGCGGACACACTATGTCCACGCCACCCATATGAGGCAATTAAGAAGGGTGTTCGCATTAAAAGACGGAAATGACGTAATATATAGGAGCACTACAGTGGCATCAGGCGCTGTAGTTCTGGCATATCGGTGGCTTGCTGCTGCTGACACAAACCTCTTTACAAGTGAAAACGAGGTATATTCGCATATTGTGAGAGAGACAAACGCCGATCTCACGGATATGGAGAATTGTGAACAAAAGCCAAACGCTAACTTAGACCAAATTTGATTTGCTCTTTTTCTGTTCTTTTGAAAGGCAACAATGCGTATTCTTGGCCATCGAAAATTATAAAAACTTCACTATTACAACAGACTTCGGATCTCCAGGCCACCATTGAGCCTCCAGATTTCAAATGCACACGTCCTTAACAACGGGCCCGGCTTCAGGATGGTTTTCCAGCTCCCGTTTTACGTTATATCCAGTAAATTGACCAACAGTGTACGCGCCAGGTGCACCGTCGACAGCTACACAGCTTTTAAAAACTCTTGTAATAACAGAAGTACTCTTCCAAGAAGCGTGATACCTCGTTCCGCATAGTTTCAGGACTCACCGATCACACTACCAGGTATTGTTGCCAAAGTAAAAATTTCCTTTCGTCGGCCTTTAGTATGATTCAATAGCGTTGACAGCTCCTGACCACAGTTTCCTTTCCTCGTTCGCGTCATTAATCCGCTAATTTCTGTCTCTGTTGTCCCACACATTGTTAAAAGCTGCCATACATATAAAGACCCGCTTAATCAAGACGTACCAACGTGCCTGCGTGCATAGAGTCACGTCTCATGAGTAACCAACTCGGTATGCTGCGGACAGTTGACGAAGAATCCCACCCGGTGATTGCAAGTCATTTCCGTTTATTGATGGGAGCTCAGTGGCCGCGGCTGGTCAGCCGGCAGAGTGGACCGATGTGACAATCACTGGGAAAAGATGCTTAGACACATGCAATGCACAGCGGCTTGCACCTGTCGGCATGCAGCACGCATATCCGAGGAGGGTAGGCGAAAAGCCGGGTTCGGCGATGATGGCTTGTGCAGACGGAACAGAAGTCATAAGCTGTAGGAAAGGAGGAGCGTTTGCTGCGATGGCCGCGCCATTCCACTGCCAGACCACCAGGCGCTAGTGGCTGAACGGTGGGTACAGTAGAATCGGAGGTCGCAGTACAAGGGGTGACAGTGCCGACGTAAACGGTTGAGACGGCACTGCAATCGCTGAAGAGCATGTTTTGCAGTCAAATCTCGCAGCTGGTGGAGTTGACGCCGCCAGCTGGAAAGCTCTCTTGTGGAAAAGCTGAAGTGATGTCTGCATTGTGGCGAATAATTGATTTAGTTGGACAGCCGTAGCAGCTAGTTCCTGCTGAACAGCGGTAAGTGCTTGAATGGCGTTCATGATGGAGAGGTTGGTGGGCGCCACACGGGGGACCGGAGGCTGTAGAAGCTGGGGGGGTTGACGGAGAGACATTACTTTGTGCCGAAGGTCGGCAGTCTGCAAGCATAGCTGCCGAATTTTGGCGTGGGCGGATTGAGGGGCCGCGACCAGAGCTTGGGGGATTTTGGGGGTGGAGGGACCGCTGCCAAATCCGCCCATCTGAGACGAGGACGCTGAGAGGGGGAGCCAGGTCGTGATGACGACCGTGGCTTCAGATGACTGTCCTACTGAGATGTTCAACGGCATCCGCGTTCCTTCACGCTGTGGCGTAGAGCTGGAGATGCAACAAAATCCGCGGGTGGAGTAACAGCCAGCAGGGTAGAAGCAGTTATCTCTGGAGGCTGCTCACTGTGCGGCCTGAGTAGTTAGTGGTCAAGGGCGTGGTCCATGCCTAATCGTTGTAGTCATTACCATGCACTCAAGCTAAGCATGTTTAATAATTACCAGTCATTATTGCGGTCATTACAAGTTGTAGCTTGACGTATTGGTCATTAGAAGTCATTATTTATCATCATATTAGTCTTAGAATTAGTCAACAACTTTATCGACGTCAATTTATAACTTTCATTCATTGCCTATCACCATCAATCGTTTTTATTCCTAACCTCCCCCTCACACGTCCGCTATTTGCGAGTGACACATCAGCGCACAGATGCGACGCGCAGATCACGCGCACAGGTGTTCGCTCCGGGAGCGTAAAAAGGCTCTCGCCTTAAAAGACGTCGTACTACAGGAGCAATCACTGTTCTTTAGAAGAATTCGTGGCATTATATATTCTGTGCTACTATAGATGAACATTCTGACACATCATTTGCTTTTGACAATAATAATGTTACATAGATGCAAGAAATAGTTCGACTCCGTTGTGCGAAAACTAGCCCTCCATACCATACATTTTAGGGTATCGAGTATAGTTTAACCTATTTGGAATATTACAGGGAAATAAGTTCTTCGTTATGTTATTCCGACATCGATAGGCATTCAATCTAACGTAAACTTCTCTTCCACCTTTCCAATGCTCCCTTTCCACGGATTTTTCGGCCAACTGGATTGGTAAGTACATGGCATTGACCTCCTGTGATTTTACCTAGACCCTCAGAGCGATCCTTTTGTTCTGTGTTCCCCTTTACTGCTTGTAATGCACATAGACGCACTGTTTTAAGCAACAAATGCGTGTATTACCTTATTCTCAAAACTGAATGTTCTCGATCGAATTTTGCTTTGGGCAGTATATCCAAAAACAGAACCATTTTTTTTTAAATGCTTGCACTCATTTTCTTATTCTGTCAGCCATCTTTGAGTGCAGGGTGAAGACGAAAGACAGCTTGGACCGATTCGTTTCCCCTTTTTACTTTTGTTTGAACACAATGCTATATCATTATTGTCATGCTCGCCATTGTCAACATTCCCACCATGCGCCAGCGGCCACGAACTTCCTGGTTTGGTTTCGTTTTATCTTAAAAGAAGTTGTGAACAAAGCTATAGTTTCTGGAAACTCGCCATTGAACACTACTTTTAATGCTCAAAACCTTTCTAACCGATCACACCGTTTTCAAGGCGCTAAATGTACAAAATTTTATTTTAGCGCTAACAGTTGAAATGGATTTAAATTTTTGTTGTTTTCGCAATGGCACCAACAGCAGACGAGTGATGTAACCACCGTCTAATATACTCAACTGCATATATGAAGTTATGAAATCTTTTATTTGCTATCAAATACAGATGGGGGGATTGTAGAAAAAAAGCTGTCCATGGACAGCTTGACGGGTCCACAATCCCTTCTTTTCTTTCGGCAGCATGGCTCAGCTCAGGTACGATGAAGTAACCGCACAGTCACCTATCATGACGGAAAACGCGTTCACTGGCCTCTGGCAAAACGAAGGGATGGCGACTAAATGCCCTCGCCCAGCTCGAAACCATCACGTGCTAGGAACTTTAGGCCACACGGAAGCCGAATGCTATCAACCGATCGCGCTTTCTCCAAAGCAAAACAGCGTGAGCGATTTTCTTCCGCGCGGAAGCGATACTTGCGGTGTCTCCAGTGGGCCGCCAGCTTCGAAAGCGTGCGCATTACTGACCTTGCAGTTCTCGAAACACATACTAACGCCGAATGAAAGGAAGGTAAGCATTTACTCGCTTTCCGCGTTACGCACCGCTGCGTTCGGAGGCTGACCCGAGAGGGTGGAATTTCGCTCGTTTCGTCGATAAACGATGCAGCACGTGCTCTGTAACGGCCAGAGCAACCGACCAATTTACACATGTGCTGCCATCTAACTGGCATCGCCAAATGAACTAGTGCTGCTATACGCGCGGGAGTTTTGAATGTGTATTTGTCGTCAAAATGTTTTCGTTAGCGTCATTGAGAAGACGATGGCTGCATTCATTCACCTACTTGAGGCAAACGTGCTGCAATCAGTCATGCATGAAAATTGACGAAGCGATGCGTAGCAGTGGTGCGTTGGTAAAAAAGTGTAGCTGATTTAGCTAGCTAGATCAAACGCGAAGCGCTTCTCTTTTCATTTCGAGTTTGGTTCGTGGTCAGGGTTTCAAGGTCAGACTTCAGGCAAATATCGGTGAAGGTGAATCTACACCTTAAAATAAAAACACGCATCCTAGGAAGACAACAGGACACGATTGTGCCCTGTGGTCTTCGAAGGACGCGGCCTCGCGCAAGCAACTGTGGTGATTTTGTACATATAAGGGCTTTCCCACAACCTCAAGAAGGTATAGTCGCAAGAGATGGGGCGAATGCGGTTTTTTTCGGCCCCTGAAAAAGGTTGTTCCGATGTGTGTCAAGGTGAATAATGCTAAAAAAAGGAGCCCAGGTGCGACACGCGTCACCAGAAGCCGTATTCGGATTGTGAATTGCGGTTGTCGTGTATAGGTTTCCCGGCCGCTTCTTGCGGTAAAGTGTGCATAGGACAGACAGGTAGCTGCTATAATGAACAAGCGGTGGAGAACGCAAGGTACGTCAAAAACGCTTCGGAAGGGGTGGGGGCATCTGTTTCATCCGCGCAAGCATTGCGAAACCACCGGACGTGCCTCACACGTCTATTTTCTTGGCTAGAAAGAGCGCAGTTAACGCGGGAACTACTGGAAGCTGTGGCGATTAACGACTGCGGGAATTCCTACGTCAGCTAGCACCGCCTCTGTGGCGCTCACCGAAAAAGAGAAACAATACCTCGGACAGTTCTACATATCTGCAAGTTTTTAGCGCCCTAATTTCTGACTGAGTTGGTTCTTGCTTGCGCTTACAGCTTATACCTCTGTCACACGAGCAGATTTAATGTCATTCGAATCGAATGTCATTCGATGCATCGAATGTCATTCGGTTTCTTTCGGTGCTACACGGTAAAATATGTCATTCGCAAATGGTAGCAATTACGATCAGCTACAAAAAATGCTGCACCTAGGGAGCATCAGTGCGCATAAAAGGCGTTTGAAACCGCTATGTAACATTTTAAAGCTGATTAAAACATTTCTGTACGATAATTCAAGCGAAAAACAATACTTTTGGCTGTGCTGTAGCACTTTAGCCATAAAAATCCAAGCCAAGTATCGAGTCACCCAGAAATCCGAAATATGTAAACAAATAATATGGCTGAACTATAGTGCCTAGAATATACTGACTAGTGTCTCGAGCGCGCCGGCTGGGATGGCTCGAATAGCAATGAAAGCCGCCGGCGGCCGTGCCGAGGCGCTGCTATGCAAGAGGGTGCTGCTTCCGCACGCCAGTGCGACCGCTTGCCTGTGAGCGTCGCCAGATGCCAACAGGTTGCGGAGAATATATCTGATATCTACCCCGCCGGTTCCTCGCAGGCAATATCAACATTTTCTGTCAGCACTGCTGAGTGAAGACGAATTGTAGGTCTTTTGTTTTTATATTTACAGAAGAGAAAACGCAACATTGTGCGCGTGCCAGGTTCCGATTTGTGTTCTGTATTTTGTTCTTTGCTTTCGCATTTCTGCGAAAAAGCAGACGGCACACCTGCCGATAGCAGTTATCACAGGCCATACAGTTTAGTATGCGTATGTGTTTACATATCAATAATCTGGAAATAAAGAATGGTACTCGGGACAATTTCAGCTTTTATTTCATCCGAGAAAGAGCTTTTTTTCGGCTTCTCAACACAAGACAGTACAAATACACGATACAAAATACACATGCTTAGTACAAGTTATGCAAACCTGCATTCGACTTTTGAGCTTTACCTTGAACTATTGGCAGTGCCGCAGCTTCAAATACTTCTGCCGCTGACTTTGTCCTTCACGCTCTCTGTTCAAACCTTTCACAAGGAATCCTTCTGTTCAAACCTTTCACAAATCCGCTCTCTGTTCAAACCTTTCACAAGTCCTTCTCAGGTTGCGGAAGACGTTCTGGCGTTTATTTTTCTCGCTGCTGGTCCTTTCCTGCTTTTTCAACCTGAGCATTTTGTTTTGAGCAAGCACTCGCTGGTATTTGCATTGAGCACAAGAACTTCCTTCAGCTTCCGTTGTTAACAAGCACCTTGCCGCAAAGTACATCTTCCTGTACTGGACATATTTGCTTGACACTGGCTTTATTCCACTCCCGCAGCACAGTACCATCGCAGAAACTTTCTGAACCAGCAGTTCTGCCTCGCTGCACAATGTAAGCACCTCCTTGCTGTGCTCCCTTCCTCGTAAGTACACAGTGGCTAAAACTGTCCCCCCTTCAGGCAAGGCCTTGTTAAACGTAACCATTCTTTCAATGAACAAAGTTCCGAAATTGTTTGCTTCGGCTTCGCACAAAGCATAGGACAAATTTACACCGGACGCACTCGGGACTTTCATCCATGCAATCGGGATGAATATATTACTAAATGGGTGGCCACTCTCGGCTGATGGCAGCTGTACAGCTTGGCTGTCACTTTGCGACGGTGACTCTTTTTCTGAATTGACTCTTTCGGCGGGGTTCATGCCGGCAGCGGCATCGTCAGAACATTCAATATCACCTGTTGCACTGCTATCGGTAACATCGAACGGCTCGGATTTGTTTCGCCGCCTTTTTGTAGTAGGCTCCTGCAAGCAAAGGTTCCTCACCTTTCTCTTCAGTGCTTTTTTGGGCACTAGATGCTTGGGATATTGCTCAAACAATGTTGGCACGGCATCAGGCGTTAGGCGGGGTTTGTCTCGGGCGATCTCGTTCACCACGCCGTTCACAGTCACCTTGAAAGAACGTTCAATGTATTGCTCTTCAAAATGCTTCTCGCACACCGCGGATGCTGATGTCAACCGCCTGTCCTCTCGTTTTATCAGTCTCTCCCACTCAAGCAGTCGCGCAGCGTCGGTGGGCGCAGTAAACAAAGAAACATGCTCCTTATTCGAACGATACCCACTTGTACACAACGGGACAAAACACGTTCTTTCCTTGCACTGTCTCTTTGGTTTGGACATGTAGTGTCGATAGCACTCCACTAAGTGGCACCAAACATCAACGCTGTGCCTCGGTGAAGAGCAGATACGGACACAAGGCAGGCAATAACGGGCGCACAGCAGCAACAGCTTTCAAACATGTGGCTTTACGATGCGAGAGAGCCGCGTCGTCTGCTGTGGCAGCACCCTCTGGCGAAGCAGCGCCGGCTGTCGTCCGCAATTGGCTTTCATCAGATACGCAACTATCCTCTCCCATAGCGGAGCCTATGCGCTCGTCACACTAGCCAGTATATTCTAGGCACTATAGGCTGAACTATAGTGCCTAGAATATACTGGCTAGTGTGACGAGCGCCCGCGCTTCCCTATGGGCGAGGATGGCGCTATTTGCAATGAAAGCCAATCGTTAGCGGCAGAGGGCGCTGCTTGTCGGGAGGGTGCCACCTGAGCAGACGACGCAGTTTTCTCTCTTCAGAATACGGCAATCTGTTGGTGTTGTGCGTGCGTGTTAAACCTGCTTCTGCGCGTCTTTTGCTTTCACGAAGGTGCAGTAGTTTATTTACGGTGTAGGTGTTTGCTCATGCGAGTCGTTCCGCACTTCTACCTGCTCGGCGACGATTGCATCGGTATTTTTTTTTTCTCGTTTTGTGCGCGCGTTCTGTGCTCGCCTGTATCCCTTCTTTTTTTACTGCGTCGCCAGTGGTGAAGCGCGGTTCCCGATTGTTGTTTCCCAAGTGCCTCTCACTAGACTGCAGAGAAAAATGCCGAAGAGAAAGCGGTGGTGCACAGAGAAGACTTGCTTTTTTGGCAAACGGGGCTACCGCTAGAACAAGGAGCGTACCTGCGCTAGATAGATAGATGGATTTATTGATAGGAAAAGGCAGAGAGGTTGGCCCGAATAATTCAAATCTGGCCTGCTACTCTGCACTGGGGAAGGGGAAGGAGAGAAGAAAGAAGGTCATGATGGGTGACGATGTGGGAGAAGGCATATGAAATATATATACAGACACAGCAGCTTGCTTTACAAACGTGAATCAAGTCCACTGGCGCTCAAATAACGGCAAAGAGCGCGCACTGCCTGGATGCCCTTCCCCTTGTCCTGCCAAGCGCCCAGCAGCAGTTCCTCCGACAGAGGCCTCTTGTCTAAATGCTTCAAGGAAGCAGCTAGCACATTTCTTTCGTTCGCATACTCTGGGCACACCAATAATACATGGTCCACAGTCTCTGGGATGCCACAAGTTAAACATTCCGGTGAGTCCATCTGTCCAATTAAATGTAAGTACTTGCGCGTGAAAGCCACGTTTAAACGAAGTCGATGTATCAAGCATGCCTGATGACGCGGAATATCACGCGGAACAGTAAATTTAAATGTTCGATCAAGCTTTCTTAGACGCATGTGTCGGGCGTCTGGTTGAGCCCAGTAAGTCGCTGTAGCAATATTCATACAACTCTTTAGAAGACACGTCGTATCCGCTCTTGAAAAAGGCACAGCTGGTACCTGCGCTATCTGATGCTACGTAAGTACGCATTCTGTACAATGGAAACGAAGCATCGATAGAAATGACGGAAGGTAAACGGCAACTGCTTTTGTTGGCGAGAAACATTTTTAGAGCATGCAGTTATATTCACAAGGATGCAAACCTGGGCGAGTCGGTAACGGTGCTCCATGGCAGTGTGTAGCACAGAGTGTACACAGGCGCTACAGACAGCACCTGTGTTGTGTACCTTTTCTGTGTCCCTCGATTGTCCTTTTGCGCTACACATATGTCATATGGATGCAGTTATATATTAGGCGCATGTTTCACCGTAAGCGCGGCATTACCAACGAGCTTCATCGCGATTAACCGGCCGCGTCTCGTGCATAAACTTCGTCAGCTTCTTCATTCAAAAGATGGTGACTTCGGCAAAACCTGGTGCAATCGCAGGCCGCGATGTACCTTAATTAGCTGCTGTAAGTAAAGGTTCCTCGTTTGTGTTCTGCTGTTTTTTATTTTTTTTATTCAAATACCTCACGGGCTCCGATTGGAGTATTATGTGAGTGGGGTTACATAACTGGGGTGCGAAACAGAAGCATGTAGAAGATGGTTATTTGAACATCGTTATTTTCAAAACGTTAACATTATACCCTCCACACCTTGTGCCCAAGACGGCACCAAAAAGGAAGGAAAGAAATATATGAACCAGCTCGTAAACGCCATAAGCGGGACGCAGGGACTGGACCCGGCGATTCGGGCTCGGAAATCAACGAGGGCTCCTGTTTTCTCGAAGCTGGCTTTCAAGACTGCAACGACTCCTCCGGCTCCAGTGAAGCGGGCATTGTGGGTGAACACAGTGGCAGCCAGGCTACACTGCAGACACCTAACCACCACGGAGGCCGTCATCCGTTTGAGGACATTCTCATTCCGGTTACATGGATGCGGATACCTTCCGTGGATGACAGCCTAGCTTATGCTTAAGACCCAATAACTTTGAAAAGATGAAGGTTGACCTTGCATTCCAACTTTTTCGAGATGAGGTTATTAAAGGACTTTTTTTGCACCGGCGGCATGTGGAGACTGTATACACTCGGGTGCAACCAACAGAAGACTTAGTCAAGCTAATCAATAGCCTGATACGAGTAATGACCTCCAGGATAACCAAGCGTGCACTTAAGCCGGGTAGCCCAGACATGCGTTTCTTGGAAGACTTTTTAGGATATCTGGACAAGTGGGAAGAACATGCCAGCATTGCCTTCCACTCGCATTGTCACCTTTGATTAAACATGCTGCCTTCGTTCTATAAACCGAATCTGTGTTTCGTGACTTGTATTCTTTGAGTTTGAATTCCTCCAAACGCGAAAGCTTTCATGTGCGTTTACCGGGTTAGGGTGTGGCTCACGTACCGATTGAGCTTTCAAGTTCGAGCAGTCTGCACAAAGCAATTCGATATTAACATTAGCATGTTAAAACGTTATATCAATCTAAGCTCCTGAAAGAGCTTTAAAACAAAATATTAAACGTGAGCCAAAGCAACGCTCAGCTCCCTTTCCAGCTCTCAGCAGCGCGGCGCAATGTGCGCGAGAAACCGGCTCGCACCCTCTCGCACCACAGCGCCGCTATGCGGCCGCCGGCGGCTTTCATTGCTGTCCGAGCCATCCCAGCCGGCGCGCTCGACACACTAGTCAGTATATTCTAGGCACTATAGCTGAACACAGCGGAGCGCGGATACACAGTGCGGAGATGCACGGAGACGCGCAATTGGCGTCCAAACTGTGAGGCGCTCAGTCAAAACTTTAAATAGCTCCGAGATAAACATACGGGGAGATGCGGTTACCAAGGAACACAGAGCCCAAAATGATCGTGAGTCGCTGCCATTACTGGACCACTGCTGTGACCGAGAGTAATGCCGTTCCGCGAGAGTCTGCAGTGCTAATAATTTTACACCTAAATTAACAGGTTTTAAAACAAAACTTTAGAAACATAATTTTTAAATTTCAATGTGCGCAGAATATGTTGTTGCGTTACTTGTTTCTGCTGCGTATCTGGCGTCAAGAGTACACATTCAGTTCGCGATCAAGAATGTTATTCGAACCTAATGAGATTAAATTTTCTCGTGTAGCATGGGAATAATGACATTAGATGCTAATGTCATTCGATACGAATGACATTTCCAGTTGGATTATGATACCGTGTACTGAAATTATCCAACTGCAGACGACACGTACTTTTCCATCTGGAAAATGACAATTTCATCTGAATTGACATCTATTTCCAGCTGCATTACGAAACCGGAAATTATGTACAGCTGAAATGTTGTGGTTCCTAGCTAGAAAGATTACACCGCCAGTCAAGCTCAGGCTGGAATATGTCCTTTTAGCTGGAAAACGGCAATCCAGCTGAAAATTGAAGTGGAAACGTATTTTTCCAGCTGGAATGGGTAAGCCCGAGGAAAGTCTACCAGTGTCTATTTTCATCTGGGAAGAGAGATCAAGCTGTCCTGTTATAGGTTCAAATCCAGTCTCGCCCCATGCAGTTGTGGCCATATTTATTCCTTTATTTCAAGCATGAAGGAAGAAAAGAACACCCCCATGTAGCAACGAAGCTATCGGTGGCCGCGGCACACACACGCATAGACATTCTATGGAGCTCACTGCGGCATCCAATATGTTAGCGCATAAAAAACAAAAAAGAAGTAAATTTTGCGTCCGTGTGCTTAGCGTTGCCAACGTAATATCCAAACACTTCTTTTTTTTTTTTTGCATTTGCAGACGTGAGGGCAAATTGATGTTACCCTGAAAGTTACAGAACCTTAAAAGAATTTTGGGTACGTTGCCATCGGTCATTTTGGGTGCCGAATCACGTTAACACGCGCATTAATTAATTAATTAAATCATTAATTTATTTATTATCTGTTTGTTTTTTTGCGCAGGTCCGCGAGGTCGATGTATACACCGCCACCCACTTTAAGTGGGATCATCGTTACGCAGTCCCTTTCGGACATTACATCACGGGTTAGAAGTGACTGGCGGGAGAAATATTCTTTTTACTAAATAATTTATTTCAGTAACAAAAGTTTCCTTCTCCGGTTAGAAAAACATAACACTCTGAGTAAGAGATTTACAGCGTTTTATTCGGAAGGGAATAGTCATATGCTACTAGGCCAGTAGCATATGTCGAGTAGTGGAGATTAACTTTAACAGACGAACCCACAGCCGGTCAGAGCTGGGCTTATCCCATATCCCTCTGTTGTGCCAGTAGCATATGTCGAGTAGTGGAGATTAACTTCAACAGACGAACCCACAGCCGGTCAGAGCTGGGCTTATCCCATATCCCTCTGTTGTCATTGTGGAAGTTCTGAACCAACCTATTACTTTCCGATGAGTAGACAGTACACAATTTTGCTCTGCCACCTTAATCTTTGAAAAAGAAAAAAAAAAAAAAAGCTACAACTGCCGAAACCCGGGATCGAACCAGGGACCTTTAGATCTTCAGTCTAACGCTCTCCCAACTGAGCTATTTCGGCCACTGGGATGGAGAGCCTTAAATGGCTTAGTAATAGAAAAGCTGCGTCCTCATGCTTGTTTTGCTATCTGTATCATTCATCAGTCTACCACAAGAAGAAGAAGAAAAAAAAAAACAACATGTAAAAAAAACTTTGAGGACGCTTTGGCGACTGAAGTGACGATGGGCGAAAGCCTGAGTGCTGTATTTTGCTACGCGACTGTTGCGCATATAGCGATGAATGCTGCTTGGCAGCGACGAGATCGCATTCCTTGTATCTTCGCAGTTCTACGTTTAATGTTGTGTGGTTGATTTACCGGGGGCGCGGCATAGCAATCAATTAATCATTTACGCAACTGTCAATAATTATTATACATTAATTAACTAGGTATTAATTAGTCATTAATGGTAATTTACACAATAATTAAAATTTACATTAAGTAATAATAATAAACAATTATTAATTAGTTATTAACTAGTAATCGATAACTGATTGGCATATGGCCATATAAAGCACGCATTCGAGCATACTGTGGTGGTGCTCTGTGATTGGTCGAGACCTCCTTGACGTCATCTCGTATCGACCAATCAGAGCCGCCGCAAAAGCGTGACAATTTTGCTGACGACAACAATGAGGCAATAAAGGCTGTCGCCTTAAAAGGGCACGCAGACTTAGCGCGCGTTAGCACCTCGTATGTACGAATGCTGTTTTTCTTTGTTGCAGCTGCGCAAGAAGCTGGAAACACACAGAGTTCCAGACGATTGGTTGTACTCAGAATATGTTGTACTAAAAAGCAACGTGGATGATCGGTGCCATTATCGATAAATTGAAAAAAAGTTATGGCAACGAAATGAACCAGTTCCGTGCATTACGATTCACGGGGAGGACCTGCTGCAGTGCCGCAAGGAGAAAGAAACGCCTTGAGTGTACACAAGGCGTGTAGAGCCATCTCCTGGTGTTCAACGCAGAAACAAAGTTGTTTGTTTTGTGGTTTGCCGTTAGACGGCGCCACAAAACGTTTTCAGAGCATGGTCGCGCGCAGTTCAAATCCAGGCAGGAAGCGAGGGTAGAGACACGCCAGCGCAAGTGAAGCTTGGTTTCTGAAGGGCTACGAAAGCTATAGTGACCGAAAAGTATTCGTTCGAGACAGTCTGCTGCCTCCAGTCAATGCATTGGACTGCGTCGTCTTCGCGTAGTCCTCGTTCTCTTGGCCATACAAACCAGCCAGTCTTTGGTCATAGTTTAGCATCCGCCGTACGCGCTTCTCTTTTGAGCTACTGCGGTGGCTCCAGGGTTTAGAGTCAGGGGGGTCTCGGGGGGTCGGAAACCCCCAAGTAATATTTATGCGGGGTCCAATACCCCCCGAGCTTGAAACTATATGAAGTATATGAATACAAAGCAGGCAACCATTTTTTGTTCTTGTCAGTGCTGTAATCGCAAGATTTCTTCTCTATCGTTTCGATAGTTTCGCAGTAACACGTTTTCGAAAACCAGAGATGGAGAAATATAATAATTTCTCCCCTTTGTATAAAACGATCTGCAAAACAGACAACCAGCCGCTTTTTCTCTTTCCCTCCTTATTTCCCTTTCCGCCATTGCTCTAATCGTTACAGATCCCATCTGATGGAGCCAGAAGCACTGGGTGGCCCGCTAGTATATGTTGTGTGCGTCATTTCGTTTGCTCGTGCCCTTTTGCGACAGTAGATTTATGTCTCTCTGCTGTTCCTAGGGGGCCTTATTTCGTGAAATTTGCTGCGGTAGCTAGAATAATTGTCTAAACTGCCGCAGTGCGGATTTGCAAATTTAATTATGAATAATTTTAGATGCTTACCTCTAACGTAAAATTCAGGCTCATAACATGATCAAATGCATTCGATACACAGCTCTATAGAGCCCCGCACAAATTAGGCCGACAGAAGAAGGGAAGCCCGACGTACAGAGACGTTAGTAGCATTTCAACACTACATATATTTCCCGCAGATCTGGCTTCGAGCGCGAAAGGATGATCATAACTGATTCTAGAAGTTAAGGAGTAGCCATAACCTCCATGTCTGAGTTCTGAATTTCTTAGTGCCCCGCCGGGGTGGTGCAATGATAAGACGCCCGACTACTGTCCGGAGTGCCCGGGTTAGAACCCGACCTCGGCGGCTGCGTTTCGATGGAGGCGAAACGAAGTGGCGTCCATGTGCTGTGCGATGTCAGCGCACGTTAAAGATCCCCAGGTGGTCGAAATTACTCCGTAGCCCTCCACTACGGCTCCTATTTCTCTCTTTCCACTTTCACTCCCACCTTTCTCCCTACCCTTATGGCGCGCTTCAGGTGTCCACAGAACAAGTGTGACAGATACTGCGCCTCTCCCTTCCTGTGAACCAACCAACAACAACAACTGCATTTCTTAGTTGACAGACACTGCAGCTGTTACAAAAATTGTCGTTTCTTTGCAAAACACTAACTTGCAATGCCACGTCACATTGGTACACTTGTCATCGACAATTCAAAAAACAAGTAAATATACTCTTGAATGATTCCAGCATGACCGTACAACCTAACACAACAACTTCAATGCATTGCGCATTCTCGTTTCGAATTTTATCGCTGAAATAAGCCGTTCGGAATGCACTAGGATAAACACATGCTAGAAAGGGACGACAAATGCTGCCTTATTAAGGCTTATCGATCTGTGAAACTAATACCGCGTACAGAACATCAAGACAGCAAAACGAAATAAAGAAACTATACTTGGTTGAAGTGCAAAAACGTATAATAACTATAGCACAGGAAAAAAAAAATGTCGGCAGTTATTTTATAATCTTTACCAGTGAAAATATGGAGCGTTGCGATGGACACGTACTGCACGCATAAGAAGCAGCAGCAAGTGACACACACACACACACACAC
>JAJIZL010022276.1:218861-243033 GCA_023969395.1 Amblyomma maculatum | reverse complement strand
ATTATTATTATTATTATTATTATTATTATTATTATTATTATTATTATAGCGAAGACAGATTTAGGGACAGAGCCAGAGCCCCACGGGCTAGGTTTGAAGCTAAGCAGGACGTATTCTACACGGGCGCCGCAGAATACGAGAAAGACAAGGGTTACGCCGAGGTAGTTTCGCGAAAGAGCGGAGGACCGGTCTTGTGGTGCAGCGCTGAGCTCAGAGACGCAACCGAGGAAGATGAGGTGGCCATTGCACTAGCGCTGGCACGACGTCAGGCCACTGTGAGCGATTCTTAATCGTCAATCAAATTACGACGAGGGGAGAATATTTACGGCAGCCAGTAAAAGTTCTCGCAGTCGTCCAAGCTCGGACGGAGCAGGTCACGTTGGTTTGGACGCCGGCGCATCAAGAGTTACGAGGCAACGAGAACGCACACACGCTGTACCGAGGTATTTACTTTCCGGGATCACATGTTTTGTGTGAGGAGCCCCCGCAGTTTGGTGAAGAGGTTAACACGTATCAGGAGATCCTTAATTATTACGTGTTGGAACGCAGGTACACCTAAGGGCACAAAAGAAACGCGAAGAGAAGCCTGGGTAGCGTGGTGGAAACTGCATACGAGAGTCTTTCTAAATTCGTACCTTCTAAGTAAATTACATCCCAAGGAGTTTAGACCTCGGTGCAAAAATGCAATGGAATCGCAGACTTGGCCCACATGGTATTGACTCGCCCTAACTTTGGAGAGCCGAAGCAGGGATTCCTGAGAGGCGCTCCTGCTCAACCGGGAAATAGGACCAACATAACATCATCGGTGTGCCATTGCTGCGGCCGCGATCCAAGAGATTCCGGCTAGAGGGGAACGATTAGGAGTTAGCGGTACATCATTCCCTGTAAATTTATCTGACTGATGCTAATAATTATTTCTCTCTCTCGATGAAGCGGTGGTGTAAAATCCTGAGTGGCCGGTTTCAAACCCGACCGTGGCGGCGGCGTTTCGACGGAGGCGAAATGCAAAGGACTCTGTATGTTGTGCGATGTCCGTGCACGGTAAAGATCCCCAGGTTGTCGAAATTATCCTAAAACCCCCCACTATACTACCTTATTTCTTCTTTCAATACTACATTCCTATTTCCTTTACGGCACGGCCGAGAAGTGACAAGTTCCGCGCCTTTCCTTTTCTGTAAACTTATTTACTTACGGCTGTGTCAAAGCAATCCCCTTCTTGGTACATGTTGCTTTTGAGAGCCTTAACATGATGACCATTTGGGCCAATTGGTTGAGAACAGATTGGACCAGCGAAAGACTCGTAGATAACACGGAGGACTGCAAAAATATAGGATGCCGGTTGCTCAAAAACTGCATCCGCTGTCGTTGGGACCTTTGCCGGAAAGGCTTCCGTACCGAAAAATACCGGTTGTCGCTAGGGGTGAGCAAATAGTACTTTCTCCGAGAAGAATGAAGTGTGAATAGTGCCCCTCTGTACCGATACGAATAGTGGAGCCTCCATACCTGACTGAGAACGAATCGAATAGGTATTCGAATCGAGGTATTGGTATTGAAGGGGTGATGAATAAAACGGCAATACATCGAACGACCGGTTCGGTGTATTGCCGTTTTATACTTCTGTAAATAATATACAAGTCTGTGATTCTACACTAAAGTTTTAGTGCCTACCGCACGGCGCATATTACAAAAAGTGCGATAGGAATCGGAATCGGGAAACTCCTGCCATCGAGAGCGACCGATATTTGAATTGGTTGGTTGGAGAACCTTTATTTCCATCGGAAATGGGCGTCCTCTTCCCCGCCCCCGGCACGTGTGCTGAGGAAGACGGGGAGTCGTGCGCCCGCGGATTAGAGGCTGGCAGGTAGCCCTTTGCTTGTTGCGGACAGAAGAGAGAAAGTACAGAAGAAAGAAGAAGAGGTGGGAGAGAAAGTTTAAGCAAGGCTTGAACCTAGTGATCGAGAGAAAGCTTTAACTGTCGCAGCGATAGCCTATTTAACACCCGCGATTCAATCCGCGTTTTTTTTTCTTCATATTTTATTTAAATTAGCTTTTGAAGAAAGGAAGGAGCCCTATACTTTTGAGTGGACGTCACGGAAATTTAGCCTCCTCCACCTAACAAAGTCAATTATGTTTTTACATTTTGTCTTGTATATTGTACGTTGGTTTATAAGAAAGGAAAGGCGCCATATCTTCCATACTTGAGAGAAGGAATATGGGAGTGGAAGACGAGAAAGAGGTCCCATAGTGAAAGGCTTCGGAGTAATTTGGCTACCTTTTCAATTGCTGCTTCTCTGTTAATAATAACAATCGGTTCAGAGGAAAGGAAAGATGTATTATCTGTCACACTTGCTCCGTGCACATCTGAACCGCACTGTAAGGGAAGGGAGTAAGGTGGGTGTGAAAGTGAAAACAGAGAAATGGGAGCCGTAGTGGAGGGCTTCGGAGTAATTTCGACCAGCCCACAGAACCCAAGGTTGTCGAAATTTCCAGAGTCCTCCATCACAGTATCTTTCATAGCCTGAGTCGCTTTGGGACGTTAAAGCCTACAAATCAACAAATCGATCAACTATTCATTTTCTTTTATTCCTTCCTGCTATCTCAACGGCAGCAAATTTAAATTCCTCACAACAGGGGTAATTAGAAGCCGGTTCGAGGGGAATCTTTCCTGCTGTGTACTCTGCTCGCGGTCCTTTTGATGCAACTTCATAGTTACGCGCCATTGCTAAGAACGGAGGGGAGGGCTCTCAAAATGGTGCGCAAATCGGTGAATATATAGTCCCTGCTACTGTCGGTGCAAGCTTCATGTATCCTCATTGCGCGGGCGCGATGCTCTCTTCGCAGGGGACGAAAGGACGGCCAGATGGTTTACGAGAAAGGCGAGGGATGCTCCAAGTGCGAGGAAGGGAGAAAATGCGACGATATTAGCCAACTCTGCGTAAGCGGCCTTTGTCCACACTTCGTCACCTTAAAAACGCTCGGCACTGGCCATGCGACACGCAAGCAGCGCCCTCGTTTTGCTAGGAAGAACACCGGACTGATTGGAAGCCGCAACCGAAGCCTTTCGGTCTTCCTTTCTTGGCTTCTGTCACAGCCCTTCATTTCCCAGAAAACTCGCTTGCGTCCGCTAAACAGTGCCCCGTCAACAAAAATTCAAGGGGTGCACATAGGTGTCCTTACGGGCGGAAATGCGAAAGCATTTACTTTGCAATAGAGGCGTCGCACTCCTGCCTGGACATTCCGGGTATCACGCGATCGGAGACGTGTTTCTATGGTAGCTAGGCGAATTACTAATGAAATTAAAACAATTAACTTTAGTTCAAATTTGTTATTGGGTTTCAGAAGCTTTATTTGTTTATTTATGTAATATCTATATTAAGTTATTAAAGCATTTTGACTAAAATAACAAATTTGTTTTTATGCTTTTTAATAACATTTTATTGAACTGATCTTTGAGTTCTAGTTAATTAGCGCAATTAACAAACTAGACTGAATAATTTCATTGATTATTCAGTGTTATTGAATAATTTGTATTGAAAGTAAATTATTTTAAGCTATAAGATTCCAATATTTTGATTCATGAAATAATAGTTCATTAGTTCAATTAACGTATTTGATGAACTCAATTTTACTTTTAGAATGATGGTACTCATCACGTAATAAGATGATTTGATTAATAATGTGTAATAATGCAATTAACTATATATAATTTATTCAGTTATACATTAGAAAATATTTATCATATAAATGTTTAGTACTTTCTTACTTTGTCACTAACTGTTATTAATTGTTGAATGGTGACTGACAGCTCGTGAGCGCACATCCTGTCGTGGTGAGAGCCCGGAATGAAGCGTCACCATATGACGCTGCTGTCCGGGCTACTCGTGAGGAAAAAATCCTTTCTCAATAATCCCAGCAGGTTATAATTAACCCATCCACTGATTCGTCTCCAAGTTTTCATTTTGTTAACGTGATAGCAGGCCCCGTTCACCGAAAATGCGGTGATAATTGAAAGCCATGTTTTTCTGATCGTTAAAGAACCCCAGGTGGTCGAAATTTCCGGAGTCCTCCACTACGGCGTCTCTCATAGCCTGAGTCGCTTTGGGACGTTAAACCCCACAAACCAAACCAAACCAAACCAAGCTTTATTATTGATGTATAAAAATAAAAACATTTAAGTAAAAATAAGATAAATAGAAAGATCGTGCAGTGCATGAAAGCAAGTTTGACACATAGTATGTGTCGCCGTGTGGCCGAAATGCTGGAGGATGACTGTCGTCTACAGTTTTCTAATTGAATAATATCACTAAATTTATTAGTCCCAAATAGTTTACTGAGGAAACGTAGAGGCACACCACTAATGCGCTATTAACGCGATAGCGTAAAGGCCCTGATCTCGAGAAAAATCCGGCCTCATCGGCGCTGGCGTTGTAGGCGAGAAATCACGGCCATTAGTCTAGCACCTGGTAGTTGAAAGGTGATCACATGTCCGTGACGGACTGTCGTCGGGTTATGTGGCGTCACGAAGCCTCAGATGGCTGAGCATGCTGGCGTTGCACCTAGATGATGATGAAAACTTATATTGAAAGGGAAAAGGGAGATGGAGTTATGGGTAGGTTGGTCGGGTCGTTAGTCCGGGATTCCGTTGGCTGAAGCCTCCGCTCTCGCTCTTTCCACGAATTCTCGCTGGTCCTCGAGGTACAAGCTGGACAGGGCTTCCTCCCATACTTCCAACGTTGGCTGCTTTATAGTGTCTGACACTATTGGCTTGGCAGGCTGTCACGAAATCGGCGCCCATTTTCATCAAGCCGGTACGGCGCGAGGCCCGCACGGCGTCGCGTGGAAGGCATGGAGAGCAAAGCCCCCTTCCCCGCGCGGGAGAGCGCGTAGCTTTGTACGCGTTGTTGTCACCCTCTTTCCCCTTGCCCGGGGAAGACGGTGGTTCATCGGCCTGGAATGCGCCAGAAAAATCGAGCATCTTCTATGGGACCTAGCCAATGACGACGCGCGGCTCGGCGGGAGGAGAAGAGGGAGCTATAACCAGCGAAGCTATGTGTGTGTGCGCGCTAGCTTTGGCGCGTGTTAACAAACAGACGCGGCGCGCCCTATTTAAAGCGACCGCGCCGCTTGTTGAGTCAGTCAGTCAGTCAGTCAGTTCGTCAGTGTTTTGCGACGTGCTCGCCTGTGATTCGGCTGGACTCCCGGGGATCACCCGCTGCTGGCAAGCCCACGGACTTTCAAGGGAGCGGCGCTCGTCTCGTATGGCGGCCACATCGTGACTCTTGAGGCGTCGGACTGCAACAGTGCCCGGTGAACAATTTGGTGTTTGTTTATGTAACTCTCTCGTGTTTGATCTGTTGTAAAGCCTGTGTTATTGATTCATTCTGTAGTTGCATGCTTAGCGTTTGTATTCTGTGAACCTCTCGTCTGTGTATCTCAAGTGATATTGTGTATTCCTTTGTATCGTCTCTTGCTGTGCATAAATTGTGTTTTGTTTGTTACTTCTGACTCCGATCCTTACTCTGGTTTGAACCGGCGACCGCTGGGCACCAAACGACCACCCCCTTCTGTCACTACAAGGTAGTTGAACCCCGGCTGAGATTGCCACGCAAGTCGAGGGCATCTCCTTTGCGACCGAGACAGCTACCCCCACTCACTCTAAGGGTGTCTGGGAGTGTGCGCACCGTTAAGGGCGCATCGTTAATAATACCCCCATAATTATTAACGGGTGACACAGGCCCATATCATATGGTACAAATCTGCTTTTTGCTCGCAAAATTTACGGTCGGCTGAAAAGGATTCTTGATTGATAGCGTGAAACTTTGCTGGATTGTTAAAAGACAAGTTTTGTAATCGGCGTCTATTCCACTGTTCTACTTTATCTAATCCCTTGGCTAGGCCCAGAAACATTTGCCTTGATAAGCGCAAGTGCTGTAATACGTCAGCGTAGGTTAATAATGGCTGTGGGGAGTCCCAGACTTCAGGGAGGGAGGAGGGGGGAACCTGGGTGAGAAAAACTCGGGCGGGGACATGTGCACGCTCATTTCCTTCTACACTCTGATGACTTGGTCATAGAGAAAGAATCAATAAGTGAGGACACTCCCATAGACCCCACTGTCCCAATCGACTCTAGCGCTCCTAGCGGTGGGTGAGAACAACTGGCCCCCACGCTTTCGGATGCTTCCGGTTCCGGTTTCACTGGCGCGAATTTCAAATTACTTACGCACCGCGCAGTGGAGTTTAGAACAGCCAATTAAGACATACACTTCTCGTTTCGGTTTTACTGACACAAATTTCAAATTTCTTGCCCGTTACCCACATTTGCCTGTGGCCTGATGTGGATAGAATGTCTCATTTAATTCCTTATGCGAATTTTGTCGCCACGAAATTATTTCGAAGATGTACAGAAACGTGCACTTATAATAAGCAGGCGTGTATTCACAAATCAACAGTTTCCTTCTGTCTAGCGGAATTGTCTTCTGTTTGGAGCGAGTAGTCATTCAGCATGCGATATTTCATAATGAGATGGAGTGTCGAGGAACCTTTTTATTTCAGGACAAAGTAAAAAAATGAGCACAAAATCTTGGCACAAACCAAGACCAGTATGGCGGAGGAAGGCTCGATAGAAAGGCAACTGTGATCCTTAACATAATCAAATCTGAATAGATATAATACCAGAGAGCTTGCAGAAAAAAAAAAAGCAAGACAGGTTGGGCATGCTCGAAAGTACAGGTAATGCTTTGCAGCTGGTACAGAGATTGAACAATAAACGCTATTCCAATGTCGGCAGCCCGCTTCCCTTTTTTATGCACCGCTTTAAGTTTGAGTATTGTGTGACCTGTCTATCATCATCAGCATTCCAAATATGAAGGTAAAGAACTGTAGTCGTCACTGTCCTGCTGTCTCATATGAAGAAACTAATTCTTGGCTTGTGCGTTCTGCCGTTGTTCTGGCACCACGACCCAGAGCAGTAGCTGCCGTAGTAAGAGTCGCCGGAAGGCATAGCAGAATGGTCTGAAAAATGTCATAGCGTGTACTTGTTATTCTGAAATACCAAACCATATTCACAAGTCATCTATGTTAAAAACTGTTTTGAACGTAGTAGAAAAGTGCTCCGCCATACAAAAATGCTGGCACGATGACACGCGTAATAGGATTTGACTATAAAGGGGAGCTGACGAAAGGCGCAGTTAAAGTATACCCGAAATATACCCTGTTATGAGCCCTTTCTGGATTTAAAATACGCGCCAATTCAGCACCTGCGCAAGAATAAGGCGTGCAGTGTGTTTCACTACGAGTAAAATAATCTGGCCGCAATTGTCAGAGTAACAAACAGGCTCGGGGTTTCATAAGCCCTTAAGCTGCACCGCGAAGTAAGTACGCTCTGGCCCCTCATGCCCCCTCATCCCATCCTTTTGCTTTTGCAATCAAACCTGCATAGACTATCCGCGCTCTAAATGCTGTACTGCGCCTCATGGAAACAACCCACCGCGATAGCCTGTGCTGACTCTTTGTCGGTGTTTTCAAGCAGAAAAACGTGTTTCACCTGTTGTCCAGCAAGGGAAAAGATGGTTTGGTGCACCACAGCAATACCGAGCTGACAGAGCAGACGACTTGCAGTCTTGCATTTTTCTTCAATAAATTACATCTTCATATGTATCTTAAATAGTGGCTTTAAAGTATAAGATATTTATTTAACAACAAGAAAGTTGTGCGCTAGAATTTAAAAACGATGGATGGTGGATGGAGTATAGGAGCGTCCCCTTTGAAACGGGGTGGTAGCAGTAGCTATCATGCTCATTTTTCTCCCTATATCTTAATTATTGATTTAGAATGGTTAACTAAACCATCATTCTATTTATTAAATTTTGTTCCTACATTACTAACATTATGTCACTTCTCTGCTTTTAAGCCACCAATCTTCCAGTCGTCTTTTGCTAGTTTCCACCGCCGGTTTATTCACCCGGCCACTGTTATCTCTAAACCCCAGAGCTTCAAGAACAGTGATTGCGCCTGTACCAACTTCCGGATGGACACCATTACATTCGAGTATAATATGATCAATTGTTTCACTGGAGTTTCCCCATACAGCACATGCGTCATCTCCATTGTTAAATTTCTTTTTGTAGCTGCGTGTTCTAAGGCACCCTGATCTAGCTTCAAAAAATAGTGCACTGCCTCTTGAGTTATCAAAGAAATCTTCCCTCCTGATCTGCATTTTCCACTTTCGGTATAATTCCACACTCTGTTTCTTTTCCATCGAATTTATCCAATTTTTACCTTCTGTGTTTTTCACCTGTTGCTTAATGCTCTTTATTTCTCCGACCTTGTTACTGGCATACTTACTAGTTAGTTTCCTAGTTCTTTTCCTCCATTGTGAGTCAACGCTTTTTAGGTACAGGTATTTAAATACTTTAGCTGCCCATCTGTTACTGTCCAATTTCCTCAGGCGTTCCTCATATAATATTTTACTCTGAGCTTCCCGTACTTAGAAAGATGCCCAGCCCATATCTCCCTGTACCGCCTCATTTGTAGTTTTGCCGTGGGCACCTAGTGGTAATCGTCCAACGGATCTCTGATTTGTTTCTAATGTCGACTGTACCTCTGATTTTAGGCACAAAACCGCATTTCCGAAAGTAAGTCCGGGCACCATAATTCCTTTCCAAATACCCCTCAAAACTTCATACCTATTGTACCCCACAATGCCTTATGCTTCATTATCCCGGCATTCCTTCGCCCTTTGGCCTTAAGTGATTGCTCATGCTTTCCAATGTATGCCAATCCTTCGTTTACCCATACCCCCAGATATTTATATTCTTCTACTCTACATTTTTCCCGTTCGCGCCCTCTGGTGTGGTGTGAGAATACTAGACGCCGGCGTAGTTGTGACGTACTTCCTCAGACCAGTTTCAGCCGAGTGTCCTCTCTTTATATTTTCTTTCTCTACGACCTGGTACCCAAATAAGCTCTTTGTGCGAAGTGCATAGCCCAGATTGTTTCAGAATCTTGCAGGCTAGCGGCGCAGTTCTGCCCCGCATATAATTTCTGTACGCAGTCTGCGAGTCCGTAATTTTGCATTCAAAATTAGAATGCGAATCAGCCGTGGCGATCGCCACCTCTTCTAACTGTAACTGTAATTTTGAGACCTCCCTTACAGGACCCGACGTGACGTCATGATGATGTCACTTGCGGTTAATGTTTTAAGATGGCGTTAGATTTGGTCATGACCGATGACGTCAGCATGTGATGACATCACAATCTTGTGCTATTCCGGGTAATATCGCGAAGTGTGCCACTTCTCGTGGCTGGACGGACAGGTCAAGGCCCGCGAGTATGAGCCATTAAAGGCTTTCGCTTTAATGCATTGTGGTAGCGAAACAGAAGCATAGAAGGCGATAACGAGGTCCACTAAGACTACTGTATGGCACTCTTAAAGCGGGGCTTAAATGTCTCGTTTTTTCACGGAGGGATTTACCTGTCAGTGACACTTGAAATTTCATTCAAGATCTAAATTAGCTGACTTTGGTACGGCTGAGAAATGTGGGTGATAAATTTTTATTTTACTCCAATGTATATGAGTGTATGGATTTTCCACATTGTGTGTGCGAAGAATTGGAAGCAGCCGTGGTATACTGACCGTTCTTCCCAATCAACGCTGCAGTCAAGTGGCGGTGGTGATGACATAGAACCATACCCGGCGGCGGACGACAGTGGCAGCTCTGGTATGGCCGTTGTGGGCATCATCGCCGCCATCGTGGCTGTAGGTGTGGTCGTGGCGGGTGTGGTCTTAATGCAAAACGCTGGTGCTGATGCCGGCGCCGGCCCGGGCGCGGCCGGAGCTCCTGAAACTGCCGGTGCACCAGGATCTGAAGGAGCCCCCGGAGAAGGCGAAGGCGGCTCACTTGGTGAAGGCCTACTGGGCGGAGGTGCCGGAGACGAGGCCGGCGAAGGAATCGTCCAAGAAGGCTCCAAGGAGACTCAGAAGCCCGACGCCGGCGAGAAGCCGGACGCCGGCGAGAAGGCGGGAAGCCAGGAGGCGATCGTCAAGGCGGCTGCATGACGCGCGGAGACCCTTTGTGACTCGGTGCAGCTCTTCCGCTTGTGGTAGCAATGCACGACGAACCTCGTGCTCACCACGACAACGTTATGTATAAAGAGAAAATAGAACGAAGCCTTAAATACAATTTTATGCACGCTAGAGAAGGGGGAGGCGATTGGAGCTTGAGTACATGTTAAACAAGATAAACAAGTGTGCAAGATAAACATTGAAAGTACATAGGATAGACAACGAAGTGCGTACACTGAGCGCAGCTTTAAAAACAATGTAACATCAAAACAGATGAGTTTGCAAACTTGCAAACTTCTCATCTTCCGATTTTACTAGTGCTCATCAACCAATTAGGAAGCTAAGAGGTGCGCTGGGCCACTGTGGCCAAGGACGCGGGATCGAATCCCGGCCTCGGCGGCCGCTTTTCGATGGAGGTGAAAAGCTAGGCGCTCGTGTGCTGTGCGATGTGAGTGCATATTTAAGAACCCCAGATGGACGAAATTTCTGGAGTCGTACACGATGGCGTCTCTCATAGCCTGAATCGCTTTGGGACGTTAAACTCTAAAACCAAACCAAACCAAACCGGTGCGCAACGAATACTTACTGTAGGAATAAATTTTCCGACATCTGCGAGAAATACATAAGCCTGAGCGTTGCTGTGACACCCGCGAGATTTGTCAGCGGGATACAGCGAGCGACAGATACTTCGGCTTTCCTTTTCTGTAAACCAATTATATAACGCCGGTGAACTTTGATGTGTTCAACGGGAGGCTGGTTGAGTCTTCTACAAGGGGCGCGTGGTGTACAGTGTGTAGCAGCAACGCTAAGGCTTTCGCATTTCTGCTCGGCAGATTCTGCCGTGCTCTCTGTATTTTTTAGAATGCAGTTTACTCCGTTGATACCCTTTCTAACTATTCCCACCCATTTGTGCACGCAAATCACGCTCTTTCCCACTCGTTCACGTTCAAACAGTTCAAATTTTCCGCCATCTTCAGTTAGGCCCACCTCACCAGAAGTCGAGTACCACGGGAAGGCTAATGTCGACATTAGCCTTCCCGGCTATTTCAACGTCTGCCTTAATTGACTCTAAGCGAACGCGATGGTTAGATGGCATCCTCGAGGCGCTGCAGATGAAGTTATGTGATGTTAGGAAGATAGTGAGAGACCGGAAAGCGTGGCGTGACATGGTCTATAGGGTCACGAAGAGTCGGACACGACTGAACGACTGAACTGAACTGAATTAACCTACACCAACCACCTTGTCACTTGCGCAACTTTCCTTGACGCTTCCGATGGTACCATTCTTTTTCCGATATACCAACTACTTCCCTTTTTACAGCTCCGAGAAAGGCATAATCACGCGAAACCCGCCTACATACCTATGCAATGCTTTCGCATTTAAAGAAATAACGGTTTTGCTTTGGTAGTAGTAGTAGTAAAAGACTTTATTGAGGCGCAACACTTAGGCACCTAATACATCGATGGCCTGCTGGACGAGCAGACGCTGTTCTTCACCCTCAGCACGAAGCCAGTCCACCCTGGTCCAATAGTATGAATCCCGATTGCAATGCAACCGGACATGAAAATAGGCAGTGTGAAAGGTTGGCATAAGGGGAAGGGCAGTTGGGGCATGATTGATCACGACGGAATTTGTAGAGATATAGCCGTGCAGGGGTTATGAGTGTATTCAACTGTATTTGCCGAAGGATATGAGCCTCCCGAACGGAGAGATTAGGATGAGAGTCGGGGTAGAGCTTGCGGTCTAAGCGAACAGCATTGTAATATTCGCTGATGGTGGCGCGAAGAGACAGTCTCGACCCGCCCTCCAAGGAAATTGGCCAGGGGATTAACGGTGCCCGGTTACGAGTTTCACGGGCGAGCTTGTTCGCCAGCTCATTGCCATCAATCCCCGAGTGTCCAGGGATCCATCGGAGGAAGACGGGGCAGGGCTGCAGTGCAACAAGTGTAACCTCGAGCTCTGTGGACCGATGACGTGTTAGACGCTTAGATTGAATGACACGGATAGCAGCCTGGGAGTCGGTGTATATAATATACTAAGGCGCAGGGGGAAGAGAATGGAAACTTTGAATGGCATGAATGATGGAATATGTTTGCTAGGGCGTCATGTTTCATTCCCTTTTCGCTCAATCGCCTCAAGGCTAGTGTCTCTCAGTGCGTCTCATACGTCAAATCGCTATCCGTTATTCGGGTATGAAGGAATGTGATCTCGTCCGCATGGTCCAGGCTTTTGTCATTGGTGGAATTAGCTACGAGCTACCTTAATTCAAACTTAGCTTAGCAGAAACACGTGTTGATTGCCTGATAAGACAGGCGTTCAAGTCCGCACTTAGCCTCCTCCATAAATACCTCCACGGAGCACTCAGTGCCCTCGAAGTCCACAGCACTCTTAACGAGCTAGGAGAGGCCCCCCTCATCTCTCAATACGAACGGCTAACCCACGCTAACGGCTAACGGACGCTTTATCCTTGACGCTCTATGAATCGTGTACCCCGCAACAAGGCAGGGCAAATTGTCACTTCCAATGAGCCTGCGAACTCACTTGAAAATCCTACCTCTCCCGAAGAATATGCAACCTGAATTTCAATCAGACAGGCAAGTAGAAAGAGCCAAAGCTATACACAAGCAATACCATGTCCAAACAAGACGTGGTATATGTCGATGCAGCCGACCACGCGGACCGTAATGCATTCACAGTTGTGACGGTAAATTATCACGGCCAACAACTCACGGCCGGGGTCATTACCAACGACCCGGAGGAGGCGAAGGAGGTTGCGATCGCCCTAGTGATAAGTTCAACCTCAGCCTTTCATATAATTAGGGACTCGAAAAATGCAATAATAAATTACAGAAAATGCAGGATATCCCCTAGAGCACTAAACTTGCTGCCTGTCTCTCAAATGGCTCACCGTCCAATACAGCCGATCTGGACACCAGCACATTCTTCCCTTCCGGTTAATGAGGCTGCCCACAATTTCGCCCGAGGACTCGTCAGCCGGGCGACGGGACAATCCCTCATGAGGTCGGCGAGGAAACGTATGGTTTCCAAGCAAGAAATTACACTACACTTCCATCAAACACATACCCTATACTCTCCGGGACACAAATCTCTCACAAAGGCACATGAGGTCATGTGGCGTAAATAAGACACATTCCTTTACAAATCCAGTCATCTATGCCCATGCATACCCTGCATTATACACCCCTCACTGTAACTTATGCCACCAGAGGGCCAACTTACACCCCATACTATAGGCAAGCCCATGTGACCAACCTCCGCGGGATTTGCAGCTCTCCATCTGCGAGCAGTGGGAGGCCGCTATGTCCAGCTGGGACCCGCTAATCCAACTACGGGCCATCGAGCGTGCAACCCAAGTCGCCTGAGCTCAAGGGCCCCTAGCCACCTAGTGCGGGAGCCCCAGCCTGCCTGTCTTCCTCAGTTAATACAAGTTTATCCTCCTCCTCCTCCTCCTCCTCCTCCTCCTCCTCCTCCTCCCCCTCCTCCTCCTCCTCCTCCTCATGTAGTTTCAATGCTCGGCAGCGTGTACGCAAGAAACGTTATATATAGGCGGGCCAGGGGATGCCGACGGGTTCGTTTAGGCCGGCGTGCGTATCTGCTAGGATGTCGCTACCATGCTACCATCCTCCTCCTCTTTGTAGTCGGCGCAGCAACAGAACACCTGTGGAATGGCGCAATTGGTTGCCATGGTAACGGAACATGGGCACTGCCGCTCCTTTCCAGGCACCTCAAAATGCGCGAAGGGTAGCGTAGTGTAGCTTTCGCTACAAAAATTGTTGGGGGTTTAGCAGGGCTTGAACCTAGTGGTACCGTGCGCGAGAGTTGTGCGCGAGATGTGCGCGCGATCTTAGCATGGGATGAGTGCATCGGATATTGGCGCTGGTGTGTCACTTGTCAGTCACTTGTCAGTTGGAGGAGGGTGAAGGGTGGCTGTTCCTGGCCCTGATGGGGCTGGGACAGGTAGGTCACTGCCGCTTGCGGCGGGGGATAGCCTGCCACCGAATTTTATCTGTTGTAGGCCGTCATTGCACCCGCCACTGTTTCGGTGGTGGATGGCGGCTGTTGTTGCGGCGCGCGTCTTTCTCTCCCTCTTCCTTTTCTTTCTTTTCTATTTTCTCTTCTGTCCGCACGAGGCAGCGGAGGTGGCTCAGCTACAGAGCCAGTAGCAGGCCCGTGCATTTTCTTTTCCTTCTTCCTACAGCCACAACAACAACAACACTTGTCAGCGGAAAAATAATATCCTGTCTTCACCAAAAATATAGAACCTAATCCCTCGGATCCCCAGCCGAGCGCTTTAACCAACTGCGCCAGGCCCGGGATTGTGATCGCTCATCATAATACTCCTTACCTAGCATGAGAATGATGGTAGCGACGACAATGACGCTGCAATGAATGATAATGATGACAGTAGCAATGATAATGACGGTTCATATTGTTGATAATTATAATGAGAGCAAACGTGATTCACAGTGTGCAGCAGCAACGCTCCGGCTTTCGCATTTCTGCAGTGCAGATTCCACAATGCTCTAAAAATTCTTTTTCATATTTTATAGACAACCGTCATGTTTGTAAACAAAGGTGGCGGCCCAATCGGCAGCGACGAGGGTGTAGGTACTAGAGCACCATAGTGCAGGCAAAAACGCGGCGTGCCTACACGGCGCCAAGCGACGCTGCCTTGGAAACCAACTCATGCGTGCAAATATTTCGAACTGTGCGCGTCTTTTGTGTTAAGAAATGGTTCTGTGTATTCTTAGAAAATTGTTTTGCAATTTTTCAGTCCATTCTCCAGATGCAGCTATTACACAGAGTGCTGTACCAGCTTTATTTTCTGTGGCAACAATATCGCGGCTCCGGTGGGCGACTGAAAAAGTGACTGGCTAAATTAAATGAAACGAGAAGGCGCAAGTCAATACTTGTATGTTTTACAGTAAAGGCCAAGAAAAACAAGCGGGGCGGTACTGGCTATCATTTCTGAGAAGCTGTGATGGCTTGTAACCAATCTTCATAACAAATCTCCACCAACGAGCCCAACCAATTTTCATGAATATAGAAGGGAGTGCAGAAGCGCATCGTAACCTTGATTTGTCTTGTTTGTCATACTGGGCGTTTCCTAGCACACAGACATGGGTTAGAAACGCAAATAATAGTTTCTACATTTGTCAACTTCCGGGCAACCAGTCTTACCACCATGTATTCGTAGTATAGCGATGCCGCAAGAGAGGAGGGTCTGTAGGACAAGGCCGCGAAGCGCTAAGACACGGCTTCGCTTTTCATGCGATGAGCGCCCCTGTAAAGGAAAGTGACATCGTGCAGCAGCGAGGTCGTTTACCTCTGAAGCCAATTTCACTTTGACCAACTAAAATAACGTTTCATCGCTAGGGGGCTTCGAACCAAGGGCGATGCAGTCAGATTCTGCTGCGCTAGGCTACTACATCGCCTCGGCGGTTTCTTGTCTTGCCAAACTGCCAGAGTTCCATGCAGCGCTAAGGATGTTGGAGGTCATCTCCTCTGATAAAGTTGAACTAAAGCTGAGGATCGAAGACATTCATTCTGAATGTATGGCTGTATTTTGACTCCTGGCCTCCAAGGTCCGCAAGACCAGCGACAGCTGCTCTGGCGGACCTGCATGATCGCTGCTGCATATGGAGCCCGGGAATGAGGGCTCAACTCAGAGAAATAGGGAAACTATTGAATAAATGTTTTGACTCCTCCTCCTTCTACTCCCCCAAGTGGCCCAGAAAGGGCACAATATTACTGCTGGCAATTTCCCGGTTCCAGAGGTCAGCCAGATTATGTCGTCTCTTACTCGACACATGTTACCAACGCCTAACGCACCATTGGAAGGTTTGTTCTCATAAATATCGGCTGCTTGATGTGCTAACAGTGCTTTTTTTGGTGCACAGTTCCTCGCCTGAAGTTAACAGTTCTCAGAAAGTCCCATCCACAGAACATTTCCTCTTCTGTTGCCGGCTATTGCCACTTAAGGGGAGGACTAAAACTAGAGGTCGCTTTCTCAAGGTTATGTCTCCTCCTGTGAAACCCAGTTTACTTTTATTTCAGATTAGCGTTAGTAACATTTGTGGAAACTTTGACTACATAGTTGTAATCTGTTTTCCTTGTTAACTATTCAATGTTCCAGGCGCGAGATACTCGTATAAGGTGTTCTTCACGATTCTTGCGCGTTAAGTTTAATTAAGCTTGAATCGTTTTTTATCGCACTACTGTACATTCCGATTTCATGTCCAACCTTTTTCTCGGAATAGTTCATGCGATTTAGGTTGGAATTCGCCGCCACACTAGGATGTGGTGGCAAAGTACCTCGAAATACGGCTAACTTGTTACCTTTTCAGAGATTCTTCACTGTGCTAAATTAAAGAAAGCGCAACCTAGCATTTGCTCTTTCCGATCGCTTCTTAGTTTCCTAATCGTTTTTTATTACTGTTTACAAACCAAACATTGTCCAAGGCTTCTGCCAACAAGTATATATGTCAACATGTCTCTAGCACATTACTTTTTAAGAAAAGAAAAATTATACGCAGTCAAGTCCACCGGCCGATATCTAATAATAACACCCTGAGAAATATTTAACAAAAACACACACATCGTTAAACCAGTTGGATAGCTTGTGTCGCAAATCATTGTACTGCTCACTTGACTCATGAAACAGAATTCTGGCTACAGCCAATGAGCAGAGAGTAAACGCGCTATAAGCTGGTCTTGGTAGCAGCGTAGAAAGCCCACGGACATTGAATTTGGGGCCGCATGGCTGAACCGCGATGGCAAGAAAATGCCTTGGCAAAGTTGGCGTCGTGTCTTAACGGCAGGTTGCAGTAAGCCTCAGCCACATCGGCGCCTTCTCCACACGACCACAGACAGCCGAAGATGAAGAATAACTCCAGCTCCGACAAGTCCTGGTAATTATCTAGAACGGTCGCCTTGCCTCTGTATTGTGTCTGACCTCTGTAAGTTTCCCACAGGACAGCCCAAGACAGCATCGCGTAACTGACTCCTTTCTTGATGGCAGACTCGTTTCGATGGTCGTCTCTCATCGCAGCTGCCATGCAATGCCATGCGTCTTCTATTTCGGCCAGTATTGCGTCCTTACAAATTCCTTCGCTGAGTATATCAGAGAGAAGTTTTCCGACTAAACGGGAGCCTAATCCAGCGATCTTGATGGTGTTGGGCGCACTCAGTGCGTACCACGGCGAATCGAGGTAACTTGCTTCGAGAGGCTCGTTCCACGTATGGCTGACATCTTTTCGAAAGGCATCGGCGAAATTTTCCAGCCTGTTATGCTCCTCATTCAGGGTGGATGTTGCTGACGCCATGATTATCCAGTTTTTCATAGCGCTTAATTTTATTTCGGGGTAGCGCGCGTAGATCTCCTCGAAGTGCTCAGGACTCGAGCGTCTGAAAAGGCGCGTGTATGCGTCTGCTGCCCGAGAAACGGCGTCATTGGTGCAGTTGATCTTCAACAGCGGTGATTTGGTACGTGAAATAATGTGGCCAAGGGAGAGACCGACAACTTGCATGAGCTTGCCGACGTCCTCTCTCACTTCCGTCGTGACGATGTCGCTCAAATAAAGGTACTGGAGGGCATAGTGAAAGATGGAGTCACTGTTGGCAAAGCAGAACTCCCTGTGACTGTCCAGAACATGAGAGCCTGGCCGTTCCGCCGCTATGGCGCGTCCGCTGGTGAATGAAATAAGGGCCTGGACACACAGCCAGTCGTAGAGTTCAGCAAAGTCAGTTACACCGAGTTCTTTATAGAGGTCAAACACAGCCCGAAAGTAATGCCTGCCGAGCACCATGACAGCGTGATCGCCATCCATCGATATGTTGAGATACCTTTGGAGTACCTCAAGCCAGCGTTCTTTTGAGATGGTCGGCGTAATGTGCTGAAAATTCGTTACGTTGGTGAGCCAAGGGTCTTTTCTTTTGGAGTCTTGACGGAGCACTGAAGTATTCAGGAATGATATCAACACTGATTCTAACCGCCGTACCTTGTTGAATCTATCTACGAAGTAGGACAGGTCATCGCTCTGTGAGAAACCGTCGTAAACGGCGCGGAAAAACTCTTCGTATTCCTTGAACTTCATGCTTTTGACACGTAGCCTGCTCGCCCCGAGAACTGTAGCAACGTTTTCCGGCTTTTTAATGACAATCCGTTGGTTGATAGCGCGTTCCACTGTGACTCCCATAAGCACGGGTATCTTTACAACCGTTGACATGTAGAGCATGCGTTCGAGCACGTCTGTCGATGGTGAGTTTTCTGCGGTCCTATAGGGCCACATGATGCCGCCTTCTGCCAGAACTTTCCTGACGTCAGCAGATTGATCATCTGATGCTGCGACAATGTCGTCGCATGCAACCAGGTGTCTCGCGGCCTTCTGCACAGCCGTCTGCTTCTTAGATACGGGATCGAATGGGATGCGAACGCGTTTGGCACGTCTAGTCACGTTGTCGAGGAAGGCGGAAGTTAGGACTTGAGCAACGGTCCGCCCTGGGTGTGTCCGATACCATGAACCACACACGTACGCATGGAAATTGTCGCAAGGTTGGGCTCGCTCATCGAGGGAGTCCTTAAGCAACGCACCCATCCGGCTGCAAGCGTCGTCGCCACATCGGGCGACACGTAGCGACGTGGTGTCCTGGATCCTGAAACGCCGGCTGACGTCGCCGCCCCTGGCTGAGTTCCTGGCCAGCAGCCCTGCCGAGAAAATGACGAGCAGTGCACCAATGACGAACACGGTCGATGCGAACAGCAGGCAAGTTCTGGCGGGGCTCCGCTGCGCGAATCGGAGCAACGAAGTGGTGGCCAAGGTCCGCCGTAAGCCATATCCGCCCGTGCTCACCGAAGTTCCGTCGACATGCATACCCTGGGAGAGAAAGCGTGGAATGGCGTTGAGCAACGGGAAATGTTTAATTTTTAGTGTTTTAAACTAAGGAGTTTTGCAAAATCATGAATGCAGACAGAAAATGCGTGGCTCGATTACGTCTGTGCCATCCTCAGAAGTGTTAGCATGGGGTTAATACAATCGCGTATGCTAAACAGGTCATCAACACTGTGTGAACGAACAGAAATAGCCGTACGAAAATATCAATATCTGGTAATCTCCAGCAGGTTATTATTTCGCAATTTCTGTTTTACGGCTGGTCTCTCCAGAACTGTGAAGGCACCGTCCTCTTTTTTTCAGAGGGTCGAAGTGGAATGGATAACTAGTGAGACTTCGTCGTTGAAGGTGTGTTCCGCTATATATTTGGCACTGGTCTTTCCTCGTTTTTAATGTTCTCCGGAATTCTCAACTGGAACATTTTTTCAACATGAACGCAGTTCTTCTCACACACTATAAAATTCCATTACACTATAATCAATATATTCACACATGCCCTTTTGGGAGTATTATAGTTTACTGCTGTTAACGACCTTGGTGTCGTTGAAAACGTGCCCCATCGGTTTTGTAAGGAAGTCCTAAACAGCCAATGTTAGCGAAGGAAAAATTTTAAGACAGGAAGTTTGCGGCTAATCTAACGACTGGACCACTGCTTTAGCATTGTTACATTGCAAGAAACGTCCAAAGCTTGTAAAATTGATGGCACGTCTTCCGCTTCATCTTTGTATAATCGGCTGGTAGCAGTATTTTCATAACCGCAGCTTACAATATTCCACAGTTACTTCACATATAAACCCGATGCCCCAGAAAGCTTCATTTGCTTTGCTCCTGCTTTCAGTGTTACATTGCAGTGTTTAGTAGTGGACATAACCTATTCTACAGAGCCCTTCCAAAACACCGCTGACGCCTGTTTTGCAGCTGTTTCTAAGTCCTGCGATGTTCCACGTATTGGCTGACCGAAAACTAGCACTTAAAGTAGTTTTTCAAAGCACGTCCTATTCAGGGAGGAAGATAAGCTCGAGAAGTGTGCGCTCTACGGTAATGCGATTTGCCGCGGTCAGGGCTACGTGGGACTATGGAGATGAAAACCAGGTGAAGTGCTTACAACGGCGCAGCTACTGTGTAGCCTAAGCACTTGATGATGCTCCCGCCATAACACTGTCAAGATGTAAGACTGCCGAATGACATGTGCGATGCTTCACCACCACTTCACCGTACTCGGACCACACTGGAAGACCTCTTTCCAAAAAATGCGACTCTCCAGCTCTGCAGAATTATTACACGCAGTGTGAAGTAAACACATCGGGACAATACCAGACAACTTTAAAAGTCTATTCACACTTGCGACTAGATGAGGACGCGCGACTGGCCAGAGGAGAGGAGCTCGCCACTACCGATATTCACACTTGCGACAGTCGCCTTCTCGTTCTGTTCTCGTTCCGAACGAGTTGGGAGTAGGAGAGCTGCTGGGCGATGACAGTGAACGTCGGTAGCTGCCGCTTGCCAGACACTTCAGCTTTTTCAGGCGAGCCGGTACGCATGCCGCGCTCTCGTGTTTCCAGGAGAACGCCGACTACGAATAGGCAATGTCAATCACCGTGGTGTCAATATAAAATGTTGCACCTGCGTGAAAAACCCATTTCTCAAAAGTTCATGGTACTTACCGGATAGTCCGAATATCTTTCCAATCTCCTCCCAGGCCATATCCTATCTCCCTGCCTTTGAATTCCGGGTGCCGTTTGTTGAAAAGGTAGAGGTATTCTTTAATTGCATTGAGAAGGTGCTCGTTCGAGTACTCCAGGACCTCGCTGATTGGTGAAATGGCTTGCAACTAGTAGTCGCGCGACTGAAAATTCGAGCAGTGTCCGATCGTCCCGCGGCAGTCGCTTTTCGACCGATGCGACAATTTGCGACTGTCGCTTTTCGACCAAAACGGTCGCGCGACCGCTGCTAGTCGCAAGTGTGAACGGGCCTTAAGAGGCATGAAGCGAGCAGAGTTGGTTTAGGATGAAGCGCTCGTAGATTTCGTCTCAGCTGAGACAAGATGAGCTGGACATAGGCGGAACATGTGATGAAGATAAAAGACAACAGTTGGTACCCTAAAACAGCATAGCGGATACAAAGAGAAGTGCAGCGTAACAGGGGAGACAGAGTGTATAGATTGGTATATGAGATTAAACGGGCACTACGACATTATAATTGGCACTGTTAATGTAGGTCAAATAGAGTCTCACGCATGCCAGACATCAGTGCAAAACGAAATAATAAATATCAAAGCATGTACGCTATTGCACTTGCAAAAATTCCAAGCAGAAAGGTCGAATGAAAACGCCTTTCAATGACACAGTAAAAAGAATCTCCCTAGCTGAAGCTTTAAGGCGCACCTGATTGCCCCAACCTCACTTCCTGCTCTGCCTTCCTTTTCATATTTCTGGCTGAGACGTGTTGTGGTGTCGAGGGGCTATTATTTGTTGACCTCACCTTCTAGGTTCGGCTTAACAAAGGCGCTCGGCTTGGTGGAACTGTGAGGCCAAATATAAGTGTCACAGCTAGCTTTATTCTTAACGGTTCCTGCTCGGTTTCGCGCCTTCGTTTCAGTTCTTGTTCCTTGAAAAATCTATTTAAGTCACACACGTTATATTTTAGTTCCAATTTTTGAGTAAAAAAGAACTGAGTACACACTGGATGCCCAACAAATCAGAAACATTGTGCCCAAATCGTATGTCACCCCGTTTGCGCTGCTGACGTTCGCCACTGCATTCCGACACCATTGACGTAAAATGAACATTTCCGAATAATTTCGAAGATCTCCTTAGCCGATCGGCAAATAAACACAGGGACAATGAAGGCTTCGGTATGGCATAAATGGTAAGGGAGTTAACAGCCAGGAACACGAAGGAAAGCCTTAGGGGTATTTTTTTCTTTTTGCATTAATGCGAAGTATTAAATAAACGCGGATGTAGTTGACTAGAAAGCAGAAAAACTAAACAATGCCCTCCGGAGGGATCTAAACCCACGACCTCCAATTTTGGCGTATGCCTCCAAGTTTGGCGACCTCTATGTTTGCATCTACAGTGGCGACTTTTTAAGCTTCCACATTCTTAAGTATTTATATAGTGTGTAACCTATCTTTAAGGAAGGCAGCAGTGTTCCGTACCCTCACCGCATCCTGGTCGTGATCCACCGGCAAAGACAGGCCGTTTCGTTCGCCGCCAACTCCTTGCAAGGAGCGGCAACGCTCGCTCGTCGCCAAACCGGCTCCAGCGCCGGAATGCGTCGTGTCCAACGAGGCCGCCTTGTGAAAGTGCACCGGAAAGTGCGACGGCAGTCCTGGCCAGGCTTCTTCGGTTGCGACCCGGCTCTGCGGATGGCTGGTCAGGGTGACCACTTGAAATCGCGGGTCACGACGCCGAGCAGGCTTCGATGAATTCGAATCCTAGACAACAATCACGTTATAAGTAAGTGTTCAGGGAAAACAAAGTTGCCTGTAAACACAAAAGAAGAGCCGTCCTGAAAAAATAAACTGGTAACATTCTGTTAAGGTATCTATACTAGCCACAAGCAAACCCTTGGCATGTAAGTGAAAAATCATAATAACAGTTTAAGCGGAACAGTGAGTCACTGTCGAAAGGTGTAAAAACGCCTGTCTACCACAGCATCGGGATTTCTATGCCTTACACGCTAAGGCTGACACAGTAGCAAAGGTAGCGCCCGTGTAAAAATGTTCGGTGGTAAGAACGCTTTAAATATAAGTATAAAGGATTTATTGCAACGATGATTGAATCTGAGCCCCGCCGCAACCCCGCAGCAACTGAAGACCTCCTCGTAAGCATACAAAGACTCAGGGCTATGTTACGTGGTGTGGGCTGCACATAGTGCAATGCGGCGACATATATGCGCGAAGGCCAGCACATTCATCGCGTACCCTTTTGACCTACACTCCATACCTACAGATGCGCATCATGCTCCGCAGTAAATTACCTTCCCTTTCTTGACCGGAGCGCCAGACTCGCCTGCTTGCTGCTGACAGCTGGGGTACTCACGTTCTTCTTCTTCTTCTTCTTCTTCTTGGTTTCTTGAAACATGACACAATATACCCACATCGCGAGATTAGCCAATGTGTAGTGGAATATACAAGTAAATTCCAACGGACTAAAATATTTCCACCAAGTGGAAGTTATCAAGAATTTTCCGATTAAAAAAGACAGAAGGATATTTAAGCTAAAATAACGAACATCATATTTTGCTAAAAACGGAAGACGTAGAAGGGTTTTAAAAGCGTTAGCATTTTAAACCACCAGTTGTAATTATGTAATCATGGGGAATCCCAGAAGTTGTACTCAATGCAAATCCTTTGGCGCTCGCACCGAACAATAGTAATACCGGTAGAGATAACGGAAGACATAAACTGGACAGAGGAAGCTTCAGGCAGACCTTTCTCTGAAGTGCGAATTCCGACAAGGGAGGAGGTAATGCTCTGTACATTAAACTTTCTTGCATGAGACACATATGTTTGTCGGTGTCCACCATATCTGCATAGATATAAATTCAAACTGAGAATCCTGCACCATGACAGCTGAAACCTAGGAATCGTTAACAGGCAGAAGTTAGGGACGGGATATGTCACTGAAGCATTCAGGCCAGAAATTGCTAAGAAACCAGCCGCGTGGTCTGAATAAATACCTGCATGGCCTGGGACTTAAGCAGACGAACATCTTTCAAAGTGCACGCAGCAAAAAAATCGATGTAAAAGGTTAAAAACTGTTTTGTTAAGTTTCGAACGAGACTAAAACTTGTGGTTCGTGGTTTTGTGGTGTTTAACGTCCGAAAGCGACTCAGGCTATGAGAGACGCCGAGTGAGACTAAAATTGACAAGAAATCAACTCTCGTTGGGTTCCAAAGGTCACTCGAGGTACGCGTGTAGACATGATGAGAAGAACAATTAGGCTTAGCTCCAATCAATTACGCGCGATACATATTTCAATATATCGCCTTTTTTTTTTTTCGTCACGTGAAAAGGTCTTGGAGACAGGGTGCAGTTGCAGTGACAGCAAGAGGATGATCTACGCCGACTTTCAGAGTTCTGCACACGAGGACAGAGTACCTCGGAAATGTTTCTTACACGGCTATGATATGAAGAATTTCTGCGCATATATTGACTGCTATGGCGCAGTTATGCAAAATTTATTTATATAT
>JAJIZL010022276.1:189264-208861 GCA_023969395.1 Amblyomma maculatum | reverse complement strand
TGGAAATATATTAGAAACGTAGTTCCTTTCTTTTTCGCTAGCAACTTCGGACTGTAAATAATTGCATTCCTAAAACACCCCATGTCTTTTGTAGGGCTTAAATTAAGGTTGCAAGAACACTTCTTTGTTTCCTTACTACAGAGTGATCTATACACGCAGCCACGTTCACTCTAAAAACTTCGTTTGCTTCAAATTGGTTTGGCGAGCACTCTTCGGACGATTTCCTGTCAATACCCAGGTTATAGACGATACAGCAGCGCTGCTGCCAACGTATGCATCCATATCGTGCCGATTTTTTGGCTTACGCTTGCAAGAAGGTCGTAGTTTGAGCAGCATTTACTCTGCTTTCGAAGTCCGACTCGAATAAATAAGATGCGACTCGTGCCCTCAGTTCACATTAAGTTTAGGTTAGATTAGTTCATATTATCATATCTAATAATGCTTCGGTGACTCAAGATGCGTTAATTTTTTGCCTTCTACCAGAGCGGCATAAGATAGAGTAAATTCGGCCAGCTCGAAAGCATTTTTGTCAGAAGCATCTCTGTACTAGTTCACTTCATCTCCGAATGCAGCTTTGTTCCCACTGCTGTACCAGCTGACGAGAATGGTCTTCTTTTATTATACGATGAATGGCGGCGATTTTTTGCCGTGACCATCATGATTTCCAGAAGGGATGCCGACTACTTTTTAAGTAAGGTATGCTAAAAACTTTCATTTGTATCTGGAACTTCCAATGTCCAGACTAGAAACTTAGGATTCTGCAGCCCCAATATCCTAAACTTCTGCACATGGTTAGCACGTCGCAGTCAGCCAGACCAGCCACCCAGCAAAAACAGACTCGAACTGCAATAAAATATAATTTGACGGTACGCTGTATTGGGCGAGTTGGAAGTGGTTCATATACAGTTCCTATTGCTGAATAGCACGAAAGAGACAAAGGAGCGAGGTTAGAGAAGACGACATGGGCGTGTCTTTCCTCGGTCCTTTGCCTATTTTGCGCCATTCCACAATATTGAACTAAAGATGCCTTATAAATCAATCCAAGGCGTATTGGGCGTCTTCGAATATTCTTCAGTTGTCATCTCAGCAATGTCATGCACTAACAGTGGTGTTCTTTTGCAGAAATGAATACAATTAAAGAACTCACACTATCCTAAATAATAATAGTTGATATACCAACAGCTGCAAAAACAAAAAAAGCCAAATGGATCATACAATCGCTAAAAAACCTTCCTTCAGCAACACAGCATTTCTGCCCACTAAAAAGAGAAAAAAAGCATGCCCAATTAATCGTAAAAAGCGCTAATTCGGCAACAATATATATGGAAGGGAAATGTAAGCAACCGTGAACGTAACTAAGCAACAACATATGTTGTGGAGGAAAATCTCCCTGAAGGCTAAGAGAGTGGAGATAGTGAAGGCTAAGAGAGTGGAGATAGTCTAGGGACACCTGTGTAATTAGGTTATTAAACTTGCGGAAGTTTTGTAAAAACCACCGCTTAAAAAGGCGCGGCCAAATATGCAAATCCAAACACAAAATCTAAATTTAATAATGAATTGAACCTAGTGTGAAGCGATAACTGAAGCGGCCATCTGTGCTGCTCGTCGCTTATGCCTTGCAGCATCGTCGCAGCGGCGCTTCACAAGACGCTCCTCGCGTTGTTCCGGAATGTTAAAAAAGTCATGGACACCCAGAACAAGACAAATGCCTCGTCTGGACACCGGGACATCAAGGCGTGGAAGGGAAGGAGTGCGCCCATCCCGCTGCCCGAACTCTCCTCCCCCGGGACTCGACCCCTCTATCCCCTCCATTCCCACACCGCTCTGTCCCGGCCCTCTGGTGACGTACGCGGGGAGGTTACAGCCCTGCAGACTCTCTCGCAGAAAATATCCACTCCCAGCCAAGGGGCTGTCCGAAGCGGAGGAAGTTAGATGGTGACGGCTACAGACAGGTACATATAACACACCAGCCTGTTTGAACACAATATACCCCGGGTTCTGCGACCCCAAATGTAAATATTGCGGGGATAAGGCAGGCCTGCACCACATGATGTGGACCTGCCTACACAATCCACCTGATGACCCAAATGTAGTGCTAACTATTGAGGGGTGGGAGGCTGCCCTATATCCAGCTCTGGACTAGAGGCCCAACGGGCTCTCGTCACACGCGCGTGGATAGCAGCGGCAGCCGCTGGAGTCCCGGACTGAGGACCGCACCTGCACATCCCTCCTCCCTTATCTCTGCTCAATAAAGTTTTTCAGTCAGTTGTTCCAGCGTTTCCGCCGCTCTTTTTGTTTTAGCCCCTTCTTTTCTCAGCAAGCTTTTAACTCGCAACGAAACGTCCTTCGGATCGTCAGATGCAGCCAACCGAGGAATGTGACGAGCATGGGTGCTAGTTGCTCATCCTTTGAGTCCATGGCGCACCTTTATATGCTCGAGATTGACGTCAGCGATCATGTGCCTCGCCACACACCTGCTCACGTGTCAAGCTACATCGCACGTCAGCTGACCTTTGACCATTGACATTAACCTTGACATTGACCTTTGGTGGGAACATATTGTCACGTAGTGGTGACGAGGTCGACGACACAAATGAAGGGTCAATGATTGCACTAAAGAAACTCTTTATTTGGGCTGACTTGCGCCCGCAAAAGAACTAAGCAGCTCGGCGGCGGCGATAGAAACAAACGTGCTCGTCGATCGTCGAACAAAGAATGCCCGTCACACTCGACAACGCTCAATTCAAAGGCTGCACAGAACAATCTAGATAACGTCGCAAACAGCTACCAGCACGGGCTGGAACATTGTGGAAAGACACCCGAGTGGCCGGAACCTTCGAGACAGATCTCGGTGCATCTTGCGCTACAACAAAACTGATAAAGGTGTGACTCGCGACATCGAGCATTAAACAAACAAAGATTACGGAACTGATACGCGGTCCAGAATCGGAGTGATAAGCCTGTATGCCGGCGGCTGTTAAAAAAACAACAAATACTGTTTTGAAGGTTTCGCGGCATTACTCCCCCCTTAAAAAAAACATCGCCTCGATGTTCCAAAACAAAGAAACTTAAACATAAACACTGCAAAGTTTAAACACCACAGATTCTTTAACGCGCGTAATATGGCTTCAGTCGTACAACATGTACAATTTCTGGGCGTGCGCGTCGCCGTTGTGATGCTGACGTTCCGTCGGGAATGACTTCATAGTCCAGTGGTCCGACGCGGCGAAGGATTTTGTATGGCCCAAAGTATCGACGCAACAACTTTTCACTGAATCCGCGACGGCGAATCGGTGTCCAAACCCACACTTGGTCTCCTGGATTGTACTCTCCGTGGCGTCGTCGTTAATTGTATCGTCGGCTGTCGGTGCGCTGTTGGTCTTTAATACGCAGCCGTGCGAGTCGTCGGGCTTCCTCTGCACGCTGCAGGTAGGCGGCGACGTCAAGGTTGTCTTCGCTGGTTGCGTGCGGCAGCATTGCGTCGAGCGTCGTCGTGGGCTCCCTGGCGTACACAAGCTTAAACGGGGTCGCTCTGGTCGTCTCCTGGACTGCCGTGTTATACGCGAAGATCACGTACGGCAAGATGGCGTCCCAGGTCTTGTGTTCAGCGTCGACGTACATAGCGATCATGACCGCGATCGTTTTGTTCAGGCGCTCCGTAAGGCGATTGGTCTGGGGATGGCACGCAGTTGTTCGTCGATGGCTTTTGTGGCTGTATTCCAGGATGGCTTGCGTCAACTCTGCCGTAAACGCCGTTCCCCTGTCCGTGATGAGCACTTCTGGGGCGCCGTGTCGCAAGAGAATTTGTTCGACAAAAAATTTGGCGACTTCTGCCGCGGTACCATTTGGTAGTGCTCTTGCTTCGGCGTAACGGGTAAGGTAGTCAGTGGCCACGATGATCCACTTGTTATCCATAGACGAAGATGGAAAGGGGCCGAGGAGGTACATCCCAATTTGTTGAAAGGGCAGGATTGGGGGCGGAATCGGGTTTAGTAGTCCCGCTGGTCTGATCGGAGGCGTCTTGCGTCGTTGGCACTCACGACACATCTTCACGTAGTGGGAAACTTCGGCAGGCAGTCGCGGCCAGTAATACTTCTCCTGGATTCGACGCAACGTGCGCGCAAATCCGAGGTGGCCTGCTGTGGGCTCATCGTGCAGCGCCTGCAGAATTTCTGGCCGAAGGGTTTTAGGCACTACGAGAAGCTGCTTGGTCTTGTTGGGTGCGAAGTTCTTCACGAGGAGGCCATTGCTTAACGTGAAGGATGATAAATGTCGCCTGAACACACCAGGAGGGGAAGCGGTCTTTCCTTCCAAGTAATCGGCTAGCGCTTTCAGCTCAGAAAAGTTACCACCGCTTGGGATGGCCCCTGATTCGCACCGCAGGTGGAAACCTGATTACTCCATCGGGACGATGCACTGCAAGAATAACAGTAAATGGGCGTATACCCAGCACCTCCACCAGATGTCACGTAGTGTTGACGAGGTCAATGACACAAATGAAGGGTCGATGATTGCACTAAAGAAACTCTTTATTTGGGCTGACTTGCGCCCGCAAAAGAACTAAGCAACTCGGCGGCGGCGATAGAAACAAACGTGCTCGTCGATCGTCGAACAAAGAATGCCCGTCACATTCGGCAACGCTCAATTCAAAGGCTGCACAGAACAATCAAGATAACGTCGCAAACAGCTACCAGCACGGGCTGGAACATTGTGGAAAGACACCCGAGTGGCCGGAACCTTCGAGACAGATCTCAGTGCATCTTGCGCTACAACAAAACTGATAAAGGTGTGACTCGCGACATCGAGCATTAACAAACAAAGATTACGGAACTGATAGCGCGGTCCAGAATCGGAGTGATAAGCCTGTATGCCGGCGGCTGTTAAAAAGCAACAAATACTGTTTTGAAGGTTGCGCGGCAATAGAGCTACTCAAAATGGTTGCGGCCTAAGTTCCAACTTGCCCTTTAAGCTATTTGAAGGGGTTCGGCAGCGCACGGTGACCCTGGCTTTACCTCTCGCAGTGAGGCTACCGCTTCAAAAAAATTACGCAAGCACTCCAAAACGCACCAGAAAAATTCGACAGCCTGAGTGTTGTTGCTGCGCCCGTACATTGCGCACCCCTTGTATAGCTTCTGTTAGAAACGCCAGGGCTCGCGCCGCAGCATAATTCCGTTTCCTCAGCGGTAGGGTCCCGCAAATTCTTTCTCCTCACTGGTTGCCTGTCAGCGGGTCAAACGGCGATTGTTACCGAGAGGTGTCTCTGAACGCAACCGAAAGGTAACATACACTCCCTGAAGGTAGGAAATGATTACTGTGAAGGTAATTGAATAGTGTTACCGCTGTCATGCCGTCATCTCGTGGCTCTGTTCAAGGCTGGTTTTGCAGCTGTTAAGAATTAAAACTATCGCATAATGCAACCTAAAGGGGGAAACCCCTTGGACAGATAACGTTGCGATTTAAAAACAAAATTCTGAAAAAAGTTTCACTTACAGGATTCGACCGCTCAAAACTCAGGTAAGCAGTGTCGATCCATTGCGCCACTGAAGTAACCTGTACAGCATGCTTTAAATGCGCTCTCATTCATTTTTACAATATTTCCGCTATCTGTAGCCAAGTGACGCTGCTCAGAGGACCCTACCGTTGAGATAACAGAATCACGCGGGATTGCCGGTAAGGCGTCGCTTATGTCGCGTGGAATTCTCTTGGCCACCTGACATTCTCATACTCACACAACTTGACTGACTGGTCATGCTCCATCAATCTATTATCACTAATACCATTATCAGTAACCACTCTGTCACTAAGCATCTATCATCAACCCCCATATCACTAACCCCTAATCACTAAACGTTCATCTCTAATCATCAATCCGTAACCCCTATCACAAGCCGTCATCACCAATCTCCTATCACTGATCACCAGTCATTAATTCCCCATTACTAATTACCAACTACTAGCCCCTATCACTAATCACCAACCACTAATCCTTTATCACTACACTTTATCCCTGAAACCACTGTCCCCGTCGCGGTGGTGCAGTGTTGGTGCAACACTACTGTGCCCAAGGATGAGGTTCCAATCCCGGCTTTAGCGGCCGCTTTTCTATGGAAGCGAAAAGTGAGGCACCCGTTGCATGTGCAATGTCCGTGCACGTTAAAAACCCGAGGTGGTCGAAATTTCTGGAACCCTCAACTACGGCGTCTCTCACAGCTTGTGTCGCTTTGGGACGTTAAACCCAACAAAACAAACCAAACAAAAACCACCGTCACATTACAGAATTATTGCGATGTCTCACGGACACATCTCATGGACGGACACATCCGCGAATGCGATATTTTGACCATATAGGAACGTAACTCTTTTGTTTGAAAAGTGGAACCTGCGTTGCACTGCTAGTGAGTGACTGCTGTCCTGTCAACCAATGAATGAGAACCGGCAGTACCGGGCTTGGAATTCGGTTAGCTTGGTCTTACCGGGACACTGTGATAGTGTAAACTGCTTTGAATAAACAACAAAAAAGGTGGATTTGGTATTATAAAGATCTCACATTCTTCACATTAGTACTCAGGTGTAATTACATCACTTTAGAATTCATGTGTGGGCGGTACCGTTCGCCTCCGTTGCAAAATGCGTCCATTCCAAACTCACCCGGGGCTGTAGTTGCACACTAGGATTTCCGTAGGGTAGTCGGAGGGTTGGCTTCTGCGCGAGAAATGAACGTAGCCACAGCCGATGCGAAGAGTCTTCGCCCAAATGACCTGCAATAAAAGAACCAGCAGGCAATGAGTGCGCTTCGGCCGTGAGAGGAGGGAAAATTTTCAGAATATTTAATAGAATTTAAGAGCGCAAGCTCTACAGCTGCCATTCTCCAGGGTGATTCATCTGCACAACCTAGGTAATGTGCATGCGCCAGTTTCCGTTGCATCTCGCCACAGCTACGCCGCGCACTCGCTCCTTCGGCTCGCCGCGGCAGAGCCGTGAGGTCAGCTTTGCAATCACGTGGCCACCAGCTGCACCTTGCACTCCTCATACGCATCGCAGTTGGTTTAAACCGGTCCTCTCTACGCCACAAGGCAGCTATTAGAGAGGGTATATGGGCTGATTAACTGCGGTTCACTTCGCCAGTCTAGCCATATATGATTCGGTGCATGGCCGTTGATGTCTACACTCTGTCAAATGTCAGGCTTAATTGGACATTCCTCCTGATGTAGACCAGCGCGAGACGTATACGACCCCGCTAATTCTTGATGGTAAATTTGCCATCAAGGGATGTATAAAAACTACGCCATTTAACCTCAGTGTTCATTCTTTCTCATACTTGGAACAAGCTGTCATAACCGCTTAAAGCAATGAAGAAGTAACACCTTGTCTCGCATCTGCCTCATGTGGGCTTAAAGCAACTTTGACGCTATAGCGCCGTTCTGCTGTTCAGGGCAAGACTGAAACAACATGAGAGAAATTCGATTGCCATATATTTATCGGGTGCAGCTGAGTTGCAGGCGGTTATTTATATTTACAAATGCCCTGCACATCATTCGAGAGAAAGAACCCGAGGATCAAATTTGAGGACATATTTAGTGTATAGAGGTCTGACGTCCAAAAAGCGACAGGGGTCATATGAAGGGCCGTACGGCGGTGGCCCAGTGGTTAAGATGCAGACTACGATAGCGGAGTACCCGGGATTGAGCCCCGACCAGCGTTGGCTGCATTTCGATTGAGACGAAATGGAGAGGCGTCCGTCAGTGCACGTTAAAGATCCCTAGGTGGGCGAAAATACTCCGCAGCCCTTCAGTACAGTTCCTCACCTCTTCCCGCTTTTATTCCCGCCTCCTCCCATACCCTACCAATATTATTTTATGGATGTTATGAGAGACTCCATAGTGGAGGGATCCAGATTTATTACAGCCACTTGGCTTTCTATAAGCGCATTGACATTTCATAGCACTCTGGCGCCACGCCACGGCCGTGATAGAAGCCAAATAGAGAGGGCGCCGTGGAGTGCGGACGCGCCTCAAGTCAGCTCTGTCCAAAGACGGCGTTTTCTTCCAATCATCTGCACCACAGGCGCAGAAACGAACGTCCTGAGGCACGCGAAGGTGACCTCCACCCGCAGACCAATTTTAAGGCGGAAGCCTTTCTTGGCTCATCGGTGGCGTGCGCAGAAAGTGACTGCCCAATAAATACGTGGCCAAAAGACAGATCCAAAACAATACAACACAATCCACATAACAGACCAAAATGTAAAAAAATAGAATCCAGTCAGAATTAGCTGTAACGTATTAATGCTATTTAATAATGACTAGCCACATAAGTCACAGCGCGAAGCCCGAATCCAAGTCATAACCAAAAGTCCAATGCAGAATCCACATAACAAGGCAATACGGAATCCATGAATAATTAGCTATAATGCCTTAATGACAATGCACAGGACTCGTTACGAATAGGCAGCCGGACTATCAAACACATGTCTCCGTATTAGCCCGTTCGCACCCCTCCCCCCCCCCCCAGCCCACCCCCCTCGAGTAGAAACACTGAAGTGCACACCAGTATGCATCCTGTGGGAGAGGCATCACATGACGGGAACGGCTGGATGCAAGGCCTTTGGTCGCCGAGCCCTCAAGGCTGAACAATCAACCCGCGTATACCGCAAGGACATTCGGTCGCAACGCAACTAACGCCTGAGATCGCATCGGTGCTACAAGGTCACTCTCACACCGGCGAAAGGACTCTTCAAAGTCACCTACTGCACCCGGCCATTTCTCATGGGTAGCCCGAGTTGCCGGCGAGACACCCAGCCTTCACTCATCATGTGGATTTCATGATGAAGAGCTACAGACTATATGGGTTGAGGTAAGCCGCCTCGCCTTCCTGATCTTGTCACGCTCTCAAGCCACTGCTCCTACACTCCCTCCCACACGAACCCCTCACCTCTCTCCACACACTCTCATACCACTCATCATTCTCCCGGTACCACAGAAGCCGTCTCATCACTCCTCCCTGGCCAACCCAGCTCACCCAGCATTTACAAGAAATGAAGGCGCGCCCTAAGGTAAAATTTAGCAACATATCATATATCAGATCACCCTCCGCTGTAGACAGAATATGAAACAATTATTTACGTGAATGCTCCAGATGCTGGAAGTGCGCTTATCACCAATTTCACCCACCACCGTCAATGACTCCTTAGTCCCCAAACCTTCAGCGCTCTATTATGGCGGGGCGGACACTGACTTAAAACGAATTACCTCTCTTCATATGAAACAGTCGCAGCTTCCGGGGCAAGCACTTTACCCTTCCACTTCTCATCCCCACCCTCACCTGACGCCCGAACTTCTACATAAAACCAATACACCCGCCATGCACCCTGGTGATGTCTCTATTAACTTGACACTTTCTCCGTGGGCATTTACGCTCTCACAACGCTTGGTGACATTTCAAGCGCATGTCAAAAGATCGGACGTATCCTGTGTCATCATCGAGATTATACATCACACATACACTATGTAATCCATTTTTAGCAACATATAGCCCCCTCCCACCCAATGTCTTCACTGGAGACGCTCCTGCGAGTTCTGCATAGACTTCAAGAAAGCACCCACTCAGAATAATTTTGGCTTTCAGTGCGCGCACACAGACTGGGCTATCGAGCTACCCCAGGCCGGGGCAACGCCTCTAGACCTTGGGAAGAGTACTACGCCGTGGGTAGGCGCCACATGATCGGGCGAGGAAGCGGCAGCGGCCGTAGAGGAAAATAACCGCCAGGCTCTGGCAAATCTCCCCCCCCCCCCCCCCCCCTCTTTAATTACCTCAGACGTGGCTGGGGAGGTAGTCATTGCCCTTGCAATTTCCCGCACGGAAGCTCGATATGTAGTCACAGATTCAAAAACTGCGCTACTAAATTTCGTACGCGTGAGGTTATGTCCTTGATTTTTGGATACTAACCTCGTCCGCTCTCAACCCACCCACACGGAGCTCATCTGGATGCCTGCACACTGGTGGAACCCGGCAAAGAAGCCGCTAATAGCTTAGACCGAGGTATGATCCACTGGCAAAGGCGGTCCCCGCGTCGGATTTCTTCCGTGTGCGCAACAGACGACAGTGAACTGACTCAGGCTTACCGTTACGAGAGATAGCTCTACTCCCACCTCACTCCTCTCTAGACAATTGCCAACAAGCCCTATGGCACTGCCTCCAGACGCGAACCCTTCAATCCCCTTATAGTAGTTCCCGCTACCACCAAACCCTCACCAACCCTTCCTGCGCCCTTAGCAACCACCCTACCACCACCGTTGCCCAGATAATATTCCAATGCTCGATGGATCCTCCGCAGCTGGGGCTGGAGCACCTATCTACCTGGGAGGACTGGGAGACCCTGCTATGTTCTGAGAGTTTGGTCGGACAGAAGTCCCCCACGCACCGGACTGCCTACGTCGAACATTTCAGTGTAGTGGGGCTGTGCAGGGTAAGGGGGATGGGTGCCCCAAACTTTGTTTCAATAAATGTTTACTAAGTAAGTAACAAACTACTTATTAAGCCAGATCCTTGAATTTAGCTGTAGAGAGTGCTAACCACTAGTTCCGCTCGCGGCAGGTTTTACAGGAATGCGTGGAAACATATATTTGCTTGCTGGAATGCAGATTTCACCTCATACCTGAGAGAACCTTTCAGCATCAGCGTCAGTCGGCTTGGCGTACTTTTCCAGGGTTGGGACATCGAATTCTTTCTTCGCTTTGATCCAGTTCTCTAGTACCGCCATCCCTTTCTGCGAGGATGGGTCCGCCACTTTGACGGTATGAGATCCCGTGTTCTGGGTGATATCTTTGGTGGCATCTCCGTCTGCGTAGTACGCAATGCAGCCATCTCAAACAAAAGCAGCAACAACCATAAAACAAAAATCTAGGGGGCACTTAGGACCACTATAGAGCGGTAAGGAGAAGTCGAAGGTGGCTGGTCCTGGCCCTGATGGGGCTGGAATAAGTAGGTCACCGCCGCTTGAGGCGGGTTTAGCCTGCCACCAAATTTTTATCTGTTGTAGGCCGTCATTGCACCCGCTACCGCTTCAGTGGTGGACGACGGCTGTTGCGGCGCGCGTCTTTCTGTCCCTCTTCTTCTTCTTTCTTCTCTATTTTCTCTTCTGTCAGCACGAGGCAGTGGCGGTGGTTCAGCTACACAGCCAGTAGCAGGCCCGTGTATTTTCTTTTCCTTCTTCTTACAGCCCCAACAACAACAAGCCATTATAATGCGGTAGATCGTAGCTCTTCACTACGGCACCTCTATCTCCCTCTCTTCTTTAATTCCCACCTTCCTCTCTTCCTTTGGTGTGATATACGAGTGCGGAGAAAGCGAGAACTCTGTTAAGCCAGGTTCCAGCAAGGTCATCGGCTGGGACATTTGACCTTGAAACCAGGAACTTTCCATTCAGTTTAAAGTTAAATGTGTCACGTAAAACTGCATGGGCAAATTATTCCACCAACTTTTGACCTTGATCCTGGTATGGAGCTCCAAGCTCTCGCTCTGTGTCGACGTTTAGAAAGTTATTTATACTTTTTATTTTATAATCTCGAAGTATAATTAAGGCGAAAGCCTGAATAGGCCCTTCAAGTCAGGTCAAACGAGGACGTAAAAAGTAGGCGCAAAATGCGAGGCCGTGAGGCTTAGCGTGACTCAGTTGTCCACAGAGAAAGCGACAGATGCAGCGCCCCTTTTCCGTAAATCAACTTGCATTCACTTTCCCTTTAGGTGCGGTTGAGGTATACACAGAAAATTTGTGATAGATTCTAAGTCCTTTCCCCTAAAGCAATTACTAATGCGAAAACGCTAGTAGGCTATGCAATAATGTACAATGATTGGTAGTGATTGTAATTATTACTGCTATTACTACTACTAATAATAAAAATAGTAATGATGATAGTGATAATTATGTTAGCAGTAAATGCATGCAGTGAGGTGCACGCACCGCTCCATGGAGATTTTGAAACGCTTGCAGCAACACTACCTTTTCTCTAACAAGATAAAACGTTGACAGAGTTAATTTTATTGTATACCCGAGGTATAAAGAGGTGCACTCAAAGTCGACTTGGTCGCATTTCACCTTTATTGAAGGGCTGAAATGGACGAAGACCTAAAACGAATACAAGATATAAGCTTTCTCGCGGAATTTGCTGAATTACGCAAGGAGTGGCATATTGACAAAAATTAGACAGCATTCAGCTATGACAACATAGAAAACAGTTTAGTTGGCGCCGTGTCAAGCAATACAACAGCGGTCGAGAGGGTCGTGACGTCACAAAGAAATAATTGACGAAGCATCAGCGAAATTGGTTATACGTTTTCGAAATTACTCAAACGTCATGTCACTATGATTTGTCATAGTCTAAAGTAAACTAATTGGTGTGAAAATTGAGCTCTACCCCTTTTGATTGTGAGCCATACATGCTAACCCGGGTAAATCAAGCCACGGCATTCCGACTTTGTTAAAGGGAGGCCTAGTGTTTTGTACTGAATATAAAAAGAAGAAAACGTTGCAGGTGTTTAACGTGACTAGACTAGTGTAACGTTAAAAAACACTTGTTTGACGTAGGTTATTTTGGTAGATGGTAAGTGTCACTGACTTTTCGCCCACTGTTGTGCACGCCGCTTATGAAGGGTGAGCACTTAAAGTCCTCTTTTGAGGGTACGGCACTACAGCGCAAGTGGCTCCATTTTAAGGCGAGAACCTTTATTGCCTTTATAGGCTCATGAATGTTAGAGGATCTGTGCGTTCGCGAGATGTGTCCGCGAGATTTCACGGGATTCCAAGGAATATCGGCTGGCTATCTGTTTAACATTAAAAAAAAAAAAAAATAATCTTCCACCGGGAAACGAACTCCTCGAAAGGCCACACGGATTAGATATAAATCTCCTAATAAACCAAACCATACTATCGTGCCTGTGTTGCCTAGGGGCAGCATGCCTATACTCGGAATAAAAAGGTACTGGAGGGCTCTATACTGGTGTCACCTTTCCATCTCAGTTGTGAAGTACCTGCCAAATCGGCAAGATCTCAAAGGTCGAAATTCAAAGATCAAAGAAATACTCGCTGTTTTCCTCATTTATCCTCTGAAATTGCGTTTTCGCTAAGAAACCAAGGTATCAATGGGCCTCTTTTAATAATTGCATGATACCCTTAATGCGAAACTTTAGTGTCCAAGAATTTTCTTATTGGGTGGAGGTAACGGTACCGAGGTGCTGCCCCAACGGGCAGTGTTCAGCCGTCAAAATATTTTTACCGCTGCACTTACGCATTCATCCTTACCTTGCTTAGAGGGATCGCAGGATCTCGCGGTTTGTTGGGCTTCTGTGGCTAAATCTACGTCCCACTCCTGTAAGATGAAGGAATACAGAAAGGGAAGAATAAGGAGTGTTGACACGGAAAGCCGGTTATGACGCAACTGCTGCTACCGTGGAAGACAATCTATCTGCTGCAGCGTCCTTCGCTTCCCATGCACCGCCTATAGCGCTTCGTGGCTCTATGGCTCTATCGCCAATTCGTTCCCGATGACCGAGGCTTTCTCGGCATAGTGCAGACAAGATGTCGAGCATGACCGTGATCAAACCTGTGGCTGCTATTGGCGCTGTATGCTAGGGGTGCTAACCACAGAGAAGCGGGTTGTGTTTGCTTTGAAAAATGCTTGCGCAAAAAAAAGAAAAAAAAAAATCAACCTCAAAAGGACAATGTAAAGAAAATGAAGTTCACTTTTATGGATACATTGTCAGCACTCAGTTACAAAGATACCGCCCTTACTGAAACGAAAGCTCTTATGCGGTAGGCGGTAGGCGTGAATCCAGACCACATATGGGAATGCCCGTACTCTCCCGGTATGGATGCACAATATAAGCAATAGAGACACCTTGAAGACCCTGGTGCACAGCTCTGACCCTGAGCTCTAGCTCCTGCTTGTCCAAGTGTCTGTAGAGGCTGCTGGGACACAAGACCTCCCAGCCAGCATCTGAGGCGGCGGCACCTGCCCCTGAACTGCGTGTCGGGGGTGGGCGGATCGCCTTATTCGTTGGATGTTACAGTTTGTTTCATCAATCTAGTCGTTCTTTGGGCTTGGGTATGAAAGTCACCCATGCATGTTTTTATGTTGCGGGGTTTTACCATTTCTCCCGTAATCATTCATAAAGACTTTGGGGGAGTACCCAATTTCCAACTCAACTGCGGCGGCCGCGTTTTGTAAGTGAAATGCAAATGCGCCCAGGTGTTGTGCGATGTCAATTCCCAGGTGGTCGAAATTATTCTGGAGCCCTCCACTATGGCGCCTCTCCACTTTTACTCCAAACTTCTTTTCTCTTAGAGCGCGGCTCACGTGCTCACGGAGATTTGTGTCTGATAGTGTGCCTTTCATTCCTACACCACAACGTTGCTGCGGTGAGTGCATAGGGGGCTCGCATGCTGTGCCCAAGGATGGGGGATCAAATCCCGGTCGCGGCAGTTCTTTTCCTTGGAGGTGAAAAGCAAGGTGCGCGTGTGCTGCGCGATGTCTGTGCATGTTAACGAACCCCAGGTGTTCCCATTTTCTGAAGTCCTCCACCACAGCGTTAATTCCTCATAGCCCGAGTTGCTCTGGGATGCTAAACTCCGTAAAGCGTAAACCGTTCCTACAAACCAACTTGCATTTTTACCCTGATTTCGAGATTACATTGCGATTTTATATACTGTCGCAAAATAATTCCACACAACTTACCTGAAGCTTTCCCACATTTGATTTTTTTAAATTTCATTGAATTATGAGACGTCTTTAATCCACTCTAATAAGATGGAGTTACAAGGGCCTCGAAGCTTTTTAAAGGGAATATTTTATACCTTCAAGAACAGAGGCCTGAACATGGAAGAAACGATGTGTTTTCAGCTGATGTCATGTTGCCATCTTAGAACACGTATATAAATTAATCGTGCTTTATAGAACAAAATAAGGTAGAGATGGCGAGCAGTGCACATGCACTGTACTTTTTAAACTAAGCGCAAAAGACTTAATGCATGTCCCGCCGCGTTGGCTGAGTAGTTAAGACGCACGGTCACTGATTCGTAGTGCTCGGTTTCGGAAGCAGCCACCGGCGCTACATTTCGATGGAGGCGAAATGAACAGGCATCCTGGGGCTGTGTGATGTCAGTGTACCTTAAAGACCCCCGTGTGGTCGTAATTACTGCGCAGCCGTCTTTATCTTCCCACTTTTACTCCCACCTTTCTCACTCTCCTTAAAGTGCGGTACAGGTATTCACGGAGAAGTCTGACAGGTTCAGATTTTTCCTTTTCTTATAAACAAATTTACATGTTTCTTTCTTGCCCTATGCATGGTTTCTTCCTGGTCGTTAACTCACCAACATGTTCATGTCGGCCGCCTTCGGGAAATTCTCCACTTTACCGGTGGCGATCTCTGACCGGAAGTCGTTGTGCCTCTTGAGGAGCTCTCGCTCGTCTTTTGGTGCTAACCCGAAGTCGGTGATTTTGCAGTCTGTGTTTGAGGTCTTCGACGTCATAAATGCCAGGAGGTTCCGGAAGGCAGTGGCAAGCTCTAACGCCGTTGCTGGCTCTGAATTTTTCACCACCGAAAGCAATACCATGTGGAGAACCCAGGCCACTTTCATTCTTCTTCTGCTTCTTCTTCTAGCCTCTGTGCATATGGCGCATACTTACAGTGGGTGATTGGCCAGAGTTCAGTGCATGTGTAAGAATGAATACATGATCCTGATTTTAACAGTATCCTATATAACTTAATTAGGAATTACTGCTGCTGAAATCATTTAAAACAAACTGAGGTGATAAAAATAGTAATGAATAAAAGAAGAATATTACAAAATGGAAATAAAATTTCTAAGTATAATCCAGACAAAAAACAGCTAACAAAAAACTTTCCTGACCGCAATATTATAGCTATGGAGGAACTCATATACCGGTTATATGAGTTTCACCAATGGAGAGGAGGACAGGAATTGTAAACGGCAGTTCTAAGTGAGCCAGAGGAACTTCGAAATTATTGCTTCTCTAAGGAGCATACCTCCTACAGGAGAGGATATAATGCTGTATGGTTTCCATGTCATCACATGAAGTACAAAGATTCGACGGCGTGAATCTACAGCGATATAAATAAAGACTGAACAAGGAATTCTACAACGCAAGAACGTCATGGAGACCACATATTGCCTCCAGCTACAATACCGCATATTTTATTCGAAATTTAAGTGCTCAAAATTCGCAGTCGCAAGGCGTGGCTCATGACTCAAGGCGTGCGGTATTTGGAATCATTCAAAACGGGATATATTTAGCAAAATAATGTTAGGTACAACATTTACAACGGGCCGATTGACAGCTGAATTTACTAAGAAATCGCCATTACTATTGGAAGCAATGCCGCAGTGCACCGGAACTAATTGAAAATACGCTTGTTGTAGATGCAAGTGAAGGAAGAACATAAGATATTGCTTCAAAAGACGCGTCTTCGGGCTTTCCAGACCTGCTAGGACTGACAGCCATTTGTATCAACTGTGCGAGCACAATATGGAAAAAGGATACGAAAGGACAGAACGCTGTTGTTAAAGTTTTGAAGTTCAGTGCTCTTTCCTTCTGCATATTTTTTCATTAATTTGTTCGCGCTGCTGATACCAATAAATAGCAACCAACTAAACCGGAAGATTGTGCTATTTAAGACTGATAAGCAGCCAGAGAGTATTACATGAGTAATTTTACTAGGAACTTCTGAAGGGCCGAACAAACTGCAGCAAATATCGGTATGTAATCTAGGATCCGTACAGAAAACCTTCTATCGAGTGCATGGAAATAAATCCCTAGTACTGCTTTTTATTCGCGTTGGGAGGCATCTGTGAAAATAGCTATATGTCGTGGATACTGTAATGAATAATCTTCCAGGTAGCCATTTATTACAGTGGTTGTAAGGTGGCGGCTCGCGTTAGATGGTAACGACTGATCAAAGAACAGTACAGAAGTAGCATGAACCTTACTAACACGTTGTAGTGTCCTTGTAAGCCGACACGTAATAAGACATCCAGATATAAATTCGCACAATCTCCTTCTTTCTGTGCTGCGCTGTTTGCCGTCCAAGACGCGCTTCGCGCTGTATCCCACATTACCTTACGGTCTATATGTGGTGGTGGTAAAACTTTAATCCCCATTAGATACAGGATAGGTGTCAACTGATCCGCCTACACGGCGGGCGGGAGCCCTTGGACCCGGGCTCAATGTTCGGCCAGTCGGATTACACCAAGCTGAAAGTCAGGGTGTGAGCTTAAGAGTAGAGTCTTCGAAAATTCTTCCGTTTTTGTCTGTTGATTATTATTTTTGATTCTGGACACGCTCATATTGTATGTACCAGATCCGCTTTATACTGACATAGTTTTCATTTATTTGAAAATTGTTTCGGGTACCACTTGCTTGGGGTAGCTGGATTCGGAAAAGTCTTTGTAAGCACCTTGAAATACTTTCTTTGATCTTATTTAGTGCCATATCCTCCGGTGGGTATTCTACCCGTTTAGGCGATAGAAATCAGTAATCTCTTTATAGCTGACTAGCCTGTCCCTGCTAAGCGTGTATTGACTCAGAGTCTACCTGGAAGGTGAGACCGCGGGCAAGAATATAAGCTCCCTAAATTTCCAGAAGCTGGGTGTGGGCTGGTGCCCATATTGGCCGTATTATTCTGTCGTCTTGACCTGTTTTCAGTATCATCTTTGCCTGTGGAGAGACCCTTCCGTTGATAAAATTGCATATTGCTTTTTCGAATCACTTATAATTGTAGTAGCTATTGCTTCAGGCATGTGACCTAAGCTCGTCCTGACCGAGCCACTTATTCTTAGGCTTTGTTCGTCATCTGTCACTACCGTAACCATAACATGACTGTCCTCGGCAGCGTAGACATAGACCACGTCCTGTCTTCCTTGATGTGTCTGCTGCAGAATTGCTGCCCTTTTCTTCCTTCTTTCCAGGTGACGCTCTGAATGTATGTTATGTGGCAGTAGGGGGATTTTTAGTCGCTTCCTGACTTCCATCGGAAGATCCGTGTTCTGGTCCCCTTGGCTTTCGTATAAGCCATATGCTTCTTCCCGTCCGAGTCGTTGCCAGTCTTTCGTACTGGGAGATTTGGTTGGCCTCTATCACCTCTGCCAGCGTATTCTGTCTCCCCAGCTTCATCACCCGGTTCGTAGAAGCATTGATTTCGAGACCAAGGGCTGTTGTTATGCTGTTCGTGATAATTGCTTCAATATGAGCCTTCTCCCAGTTGGCAAGGTGTAAGTACGGGACGTCGTAGGCGATCCTGCTGATGACAAACGCCTGTACAAATCTTATGGGGTTGCTTTCTCTCATGCCCAAATTGCGGTTTGCGATGCGTCTAGTTAGACACATCGTTTATTGAGACCGTTTGTTGAAATGATGCCGCACGTCGCCAGAGGACCTTGGCCGAAATAATAAATGATATAAGCACATATGTATTGCCATCCGTTGATGCGCTGGTTCAACCTCAGAAACGTTAAACGATGCGGTTGCCTTTGCAGCTGCTGCAACAAAGCATTTGGCCTAGAACTTCGCTTTCATTGAAAAGAGCTATGTATAATTTAGACAGCTTTTCATGGGAACGTAAGTCAGGACACTGAAGCGGTGTTTGAAGGTGTGTCCCCTGAAAATAGTATTTTCCTTAAATATTTGAAATATTTGAATGAGTAAGAAGCAAGGAGCTTCGTTTCGACATCCGGAAGTGCATGGACTATAATGTTTGATGATATGTACATACATCCAGAAAAAGTGCTGCAACACACACTTCAATCAGTTTGAAAGCCTTGTGGAATACTGTGGCTTGCGGGGGTGGAATATTTGCGATAAGGCACTGGTGTTCATAACTAGAGGCATTGAAACGTCCTTGGAAGAGCTTCTTGCTTATTTTTGGTGCGTGTAAATGCCTTTTTAAGGCTTTTATTCAGACTTGTGTGTCGAGAAAATATCGGTAAACCCTTTCTTTGCCTATCCTTAATGAAAGAGTAGAACATTCTTGGCAGTGTGCGGTGGTGCTGTATATGATGAAATGTTTTGGTTCTTCAGGCGAGTTAGGCTTCATTGGTCTGCGGGGCAAAGAAAGGCCGAATTTTGTTACGTGGCTGCTCATGCGAAGGCAGCGCACAGGCACAATGGTTGAGTACTTGACGTTTTCCGACGTTGTATTGCAGTTGTTAGTGAAGGGTTGTTTTGGGGCTTGCATATATTTCGGTTGCTTAATATTTTGATTTCTGGGAATTTTAGTGCCTTGACATATGTACAAGCTGACTGCTACTGGCAAACTGATAATTACTCCAAAAACAATACGCTTTCATGTAATTGTGATTTTGCACAGAGTGCTATCATTAATTGTTGTGGAGAATCCCGCACGTTCGTTTCTATATGGGCTCTCCTTCACCTGTATGCGCCGAGGCTGTGGGCACGAAACTGTGCACCATTTATCTTGTATATACCTATACACAAGAAAAAAGATGTGTTAACAGTACACGCTTTGTTAAGTGCCTTTTTCACCTTCAAGTTTGACCTACTGCTCCTGTGACATACTACTTTGTGGTATA
>JAJIZL010022276.1:150599-170176 GCA_023969395.1 Amblyomma maculatum | reverse complement strand
GAGTGAGTGAGTGAGTGAGTGAGTGAGTGAGTGAGTGAGTGAGTGAGCGAGCGAGCGAGTGAGTGAGTGAGTGAGTGAGTGACTGAGTGAGTGAGTGAAAAATTTGGAGGACGCTTAAGCTTCGCCTTTAAGAATGAACTCGATAGCGTTATCGCACCCCATTCGCACCGTCTACTCATTTGCTTGTCGCGCTTTTGAGTGACACAAAGACGTAGTTCACACAATACAACACTCGTTAACTTGTCTAAAGCATGACAGTTTGGTAATCACTTGTTCTGAAACGTGATTCTAAGCATTCCTTCGCTTACAATGCGGCTGAGGCGTGCACTGAAAAGGGAGGATCTGTTTCGAATCCCTACATAGAGCAACTTGCTATACTCATTTTTATTATTCTTTCCGGGACGTAGACGTGCTGCTAGCCACCTTGCCGAAACGCGCGGGCCTCAAGTTGCAGTCGCAGTTTGTCGGCAACATCGTTGCCGATCCGAGCCGGCGGGATGAAGATCCCGGTGGCCATGCCCTGTCTATCTTATTCCGTGCGCCACACGAATGATGGCGCTACGTGCACGTTAAGCTAAGAGGAAGTACAGCGGAAAAGTAGTTTGCCACTCGCTTAACTGCGTGTTCTGTAATTCTGTAATTTACATGCTCATAATTATTATTCTGCGCCACAATACACTTCTGTAAGGGACCTTTCTGAGACAATACCGCAATCAATAGACGCGCCTTTGTCCCCTTCAAACCATCTAGCTGACGTGGCGGAGTGGTTAGCGTGCTCGTCTCGCACCGCGGAGGCCTACGCTCTATTCCTGATGTCGGCGATTTTTCTACTCGTTTTTATTTATTAATGCTTCTGGGATTTATCGCTCGCGGCCAACGCCAGACGACGCGGGATTGATTTATAGGAAGGGAAAAGCGCGGTAACTCTCACTTGTTTTCTGTGAACACCTCACCAACCCTAGACGAATCTAGGTGGTGTTGACCTCAACCGCACCGTAAGGGAGAAAGGAGAGTGGGAGTCAAAGTGGTAAGGGAGAAAGAGAAGCCGCAGTGGAGGGCTGCGGAATAATTTCGACCACCTGGGGATCTTTAACGTGCGCTGACATCGCACAGCACACGAACGCCACTTCGTTTCGCCTCCATCGACGACGCGGGACGGCGGCCGCCGACGACGACACCGACTTTTCTGCGACATGGGGCCCCTAAAGCTACCGCGTTAAAACTTTCTTGAGTAGAGATAAGGGAGAGGGATGTGTAGGTGGGGTCCCTAGCACGGGACTACAGCGGCTCCCGCTGCTATCCGCGCGCGTGTCACGAGGGCCCGTTGAATGCGACCCCTTCCATGTGCGTTACCTATCGGGAAGACCGTGTAGACATACGACAGCTTTCACTGGATTTGCCGATCAATGCTTTACGCTTAAAACTTGTAAATGTCATCGCCTTGGTATGGTGCACATTGTATCAAAGTCTCAGACATTGTTAGTGAAGAATGCCGTATTGAAAAGCCACGAAATAATTTTGCCACATGCTCTTCCTTAAAGTCAACTGGCATAGCACTGCATGCGGGCGCCTCACGTAATTTTTTTTCAAGTACTGCAGACACAGATATTTAGACTTTTTTCTGATTTTCAGTAGTCTAAGACATCGTGCACAAAGCCACAAGACGCAGTTGGCTTGTATTAGGCAAATAATTTATAAACAGATAGTCGTCATGTCAATTTGATTGATTTCCACAGCCTGAGTACAGAATTAAACCTCAAATTCGACTTCACGGGGTGCATAAAAAATATGATATTAAGATGTCAATTTCTAGCTTTCCGAATTCTTGTAGAAGGCTGGCGGGAAGATTTAAAGGGATAAAGTGCAATGATATATTGTTTGAGCAAGCCCATATTGTTTTTACCAAGAGGTTGTTTATATAAGGGAGTTTTTCTCTGCATATCTTAAGACTGCAATGCAACGTTAAATGTATCCGCAGGTCCTACCTCGAAGCATACGCAGTTTTCTTTGATTTGTAGTCAAGAGCTCACCCATTTGCTATGCCATGGCAAAATGCTGCTAGTCAAACTTTAAATGCTTAGCTTTTGTGGCACGGTTAATAAAATTCGAATGTTCCTCATTAGAGTACCTTCCAGAATTGCCAGCAAAAAAATTTACCACCAAGAAAGTTGTACAAGCTGACGTCCCGGACACCGTTCAGCTGTGAAGGTATGACCGAATCAACAAAAGAGAACAAAATGTTTGCGCCCGTTATTTACAAGGAAGAGGCAAATCTCAGGCGGTTCTTCGTATTTAGGAATGCCTCGAGCATCATTTAAGAGCAAGAAAACGAAGAAGAAAAAACTTATCGTCTGTACTTTTTTAATATCAGATGCGTTAATTTCGATACATGAATGCCTCAACCCCTTTTTCAGCTCTGTAATTTGCTCGAAGAAGATTTCATACCTGCGCGAACTTCTCCGCGTCTGAGTCAGCCGGTTTGCTGTACTTGTCCAATGTTGCGACGTCGTATTTTTCCTTTCCTTTGATCCAAGTATCTACAATCTGTCCCCCCAACTCTTTGTCCGTTCCTTTGACGGCAGCAGATCCTGTGTTCTGGGAAACTGTATCGGTGTCTGCCTCTGCGCAGTTCCAAAAGAAAGCTCGTGTAAACGAAAAATTCGGCAGTTGTTATTGCAAACAGTATCACGGTTATGAAACTGCGAGGACGCCACATTTCAGAGTACATTCGCCCGATTTAAAAATATATTTTTCTCTTTATGTTCTAAGCGCTGTGTCGTATACTGTGATTGTACGAACTACCATTGATCGGTATCGGCGAATAACAACTGAGCACAGTAAGCCTCTTTGTTCTTTACCTGGAAGAATTGAGCCTGAACGCCTGCCGTAGAAGTTTATAGGTAAGCTGACTGAACCTTCCATCGCTGCGACGATAGATAACATTCTGCCTTCTTCACCAAAGGACGTGAATTCAATCATACCGTAATTACAAGGGAAATGTTTTGTAACCAGTTTAAAATGGTGCTCCTCAATTATACCCGCTGCTTATATGCACCCGGCGCCCGACTCTCAACGAGGAAGTCCGTTTGAGTGCACGTTTGTAGAACCCCGAGTGCTGCTGTAGTATAAATGTGCAACCAATTACATGTTTTTTTTTTTTTTTTTTTAGTATTGAAGCAAAAACTTAACTACGGCATGCAAAGCCAAGGTCGCCGTGCGGAGCCGGAGCCGCTACTGCGCACGCGCTGTAACCATGGAAAACAGCTGCGCTGTTCCACAGGTGTTCCGCCTCTGCGTTCCCTACAGATAGGAGGAAAAGGGTAGCGGCATCCCAGCTGAAGCGCGTGCCGGCATGGAGAGGTGTGTTGTTTCCACACTGCGCATGCGCGCGCTGCCGCGGTGCAGAGCAAATGGGGCAGGAAAGCGTCTACCGGCATCGCATGCACAGGGCATTTAAGTGGACTCTGGATAGAGAGCTGGTGAACGTTGATGCGTTCCACGGAACTCTGTTGGTGGTAGAGTCAACGCTCGGTCGCCCGCCGCTAAACATTTCGCTTCACATTCTGTTCAGTGGCATAAATCCCTCTAATTCTTTCATGGACATTCAGTATTCGCTTGAAGACCGACTGCAGCAAACTTTTTCGGCCCGTAAAAGGAGCATTTTCAAGCAGTACGTCAAGAGCGGGAGACTAAAAGCGAAATGTGAGAAGGAGGAGAGGTCCGGTGGCTGTTCCTGGCCCTATGGGGCTGGAACTGGACGGGCCCGCTGTTTGAGGCGGGGGCTAGCCTGCTGCCGGAGGTTGTGCCTGTTGTTGGCCGTCATTGCACCCTCCATCACTTTGGTGGCAGACGACGGCTGTTGCGACGCGCGTCACTTTCCTCTTCTTGCTTTCTTTTTTCTTTATTTTCTATGTCCGCACGAGTAAGCGGAGGTGGCTCAGCTACAGACCCAGTAGATGGCCCGCGCATTTTTATGTGAAGCATATTGCCAGAGGTAAACCACAGCCCTTCGTGACGGTTACACGCTGTGCAAAGAATGTGGAATGCTACGTCACACCACGTGATACGCTGACGTCAAGACAGAGGAGAGACGGGGGTGTTGGTCCAGCTCGCGCCGTCGGCTGCGGTTGCACGCCGTGCGGACCACGTGGTATGGTGACGTCACACCACGTGATACGCTGACGTCACGACAGAGGAGAGACGGGGGTCCAGTAACGACCGTTGGTGCACGTCAAGCCGGCTGGACACGGGTAGTTTACGGGGAGGCTTTCCCATACGACCGTGTTGTTGCCGAAGAAATCAAAATCGTTGATTCCTTGGTGTTCTAAGAGCTTTTGCTTTGCGTACATATTCGTGTAGTGGCAGTCGAGTATCGTTGGCCTGGGGGACGACATGTTCGCTGTGCGTTTCGGTAACACAGTTAGATTAGAGATGAACGAGTCATGCTATTACCTAGTTTTATGCGATGGGAAAACATTGTGCGTTCAAAGTTTAAACCGTGTAAAAGCACGTGTAACCAAGGAAAGAAAAGTTTAGCCAAGTGTAACCATGGAAAGCCGAGTTTAGCAATCAATATGCTTCGCATCTGACCAGGCTTACCCAAGCTAAGCCTCATCCATTTTTTTTACTTCTTCCTACAGTCGCAACAACAAACAATTTTAGGGGCACTTTGGATTAAGTGCGATGAGGCGAAAGCGTCTGTGGCGAAGTGGTCTGAAGCCTTCCACTACGGCACCACTTTCTGTTTTCACTGCCACCTTCCTCCTTTTCTTTACAGTAAGGTGTCCGCTGCACCTTTTATTTGCTGTCAACCAATTTGAAACGCCGCTGACGCCTGCTGAACTGCGTTTATTTCTGTGGTGCGGCGTTCGAGAAAGCTCCCAATGAAAGGCATGGACGCCTGGATCGAACGCTCGGCGGGGCAGCTTCGTATATGCGTGTTGTTGTTTCTGATGTTAAGAACTTTATTTTTCCACCGATGTAGGAAGCCCTCTACTCCCCGCCCCCGGCACGCAGGCCTATGGGACGGATGCCGAGGCCTCCGCGAATAAAGACAGGTGAAGCGACAGTGTTTCTTTGCGGCTTCAGCCGCCAGGCGGATAGCTTGCTGCTGGTTGGCGGGGGACTCACTCCGCAGTTGCAGTTCCCAGGCTTCTCTACTATTTATGTTTTCCTTGGAGCCAGGGTTATCAAGGCGTTGCCAGAATATATGATCCAGATTGCCCCTTTCTCCGTAGGTGTCGCATTTATCGTCCGCCTTTTTCTCCACTTGCGTGTGGAAAAGCCAGACGGGACTTGTCAAATTCCCAGCTTGCAGGAGCAGCCAAGCGACGGCCTCCTTGTTTAGCGCTCAGTCCGGTGGTGGCAGGGACCTTCTGCTCAGTCTGTAATGCTCTAAGATTTCGTATATGCTTGCAGCCTCTCATCCATCCCATCGCAATCAGGTAGCCCTACGGCTACCCGGAAGTAAAGATCTTGTGCTAGCTTGTGCGCCGCCTCGTTACCGGGGATGGAATCGTGCGCAGGGTTCCAAACAATTAGAATACTTCTTTCAAGTTTTCCTTTCTCTAAAATTTTGACTGCCTCTTTCGAGACCCTCCCTTTTTCAAAGTTCCAGACAGCCGTCTTGCTGTCACTAATAACTATGCTGGCTTCCGTTCCAATGCAAGCGAGGGCTATTGCAACAACTTCAGCCCTGCCTACATTCACCTGGTGACGTTATCATTAGTAGCGACGGCATGACCAGATATGACGTCATGATCACTTCAGGTTATTAGGCGTAATTCCGTCTCCTCAACGGTAGGGTCCGGCAACTTCTTTCTCCCCTCTGGTTACCTCTGAGCAGGTCAAACGGCGATTGTTACCGTGAACGCAACCTAAAGGTAACATACACTCATTGAAGTCAGGAAATGATTACGGTGAAGCTAATTTAATAGTGTTACCGTTGTCATGCCGTCACCTCGTTGTTCTGTTCACAGCTGGTTTTGCGGCTATTAGGAATCAAGAACATCACATAATGAAACGTAAAGGAGAACAGCCCCCGGAATGATCTTTTTAGGTTATTTTAACGTCGCGTTTAAAAAAAAATGTGAAAAGGAGTTACACTTAGAGGATTCGAACAGATTCTTTATTTGCTCAGTGAACAGGTAAGTTGTTTTGGCGGTAGGAAGAAGGAAAAAAAAATGCACGGGCCTGCTACTGGCTCTGTAGCTGAGCCACCTCCGCTGCCTCGTGCGGACAGAAAATAGAAAGTAGAGAAGAAAAAAAAAGAACAGGGAGAGAAAGATGCGCGCTGCAACAGCCGTCGTCCACCATCTAAGCGGTGGCGGGTGCAATGACGGCCTACAACAGATAAACATTTGGTGGCTGGCTAGCCCCCGCCGCAAGTGGCGTTGACCTACCGTCCCAGCCCCGTAGGGCGAGGAATAGCCACCATTCACCTCCTCTGAACAGCTATGTAGTATTAATTAATTGCGGCATTAAAGCAACGAGCACGGCAGCGGAATAGCCACCCTTCACAACCTCCGAACGGGTAAGTAGTATCAATCTATTGCGCCATTGAAGCAACGAGCACGGCAGCTGTTTAATGCGCTCCGATTCATTTTTACAGTATTTCCGCTATCTGTCGCTAGTTGACCCTGCTATTAGGACCCTACCGTTAAGAGAACGGAATGTCGCGTCTATACAGGGCTGGGAGTGACACGCCCCGCCGTTTGCGGCGGGGGCTCGCCTGCAACCGGTGGTTGTACTTGTCGTATGTCGTCATTGAGGTGGACAGCTGTTTCCATCGCGCGTCTTTCTCGCTTTCCCTTTCGTTCTTTTCTATTTTATGCGGTCCGCACAAGGCAACGGAGGTGGCTCAAATACAGAGCCAGTAGCAGACCGGTGCAGTTTCTTTTCCTCTTTCCTACAGTCGCAACAACTTTGTTTCCTAGCCGTGGAGAGAAAGGTGGCTGCTCCTGGCCCTACCTGGCTAGGAATGGTAGTTCTCCGCCATTTGCGGCGGGGGCTGGCCTGCCACCGGCAGTTGTACCTGTTGTAACTCGTCATTGGACCCGCCACCGCTTTGGTGGCTTATGACGGCTGTTGCCAGCGCCTAGGTGGCTTTACTGTTGCGACGCGCATCTTTATCCCTCCCCCTTCTTTTTATTTCCTTCTCTGTGAGCACGAGGCGCAGCATAGGTGGCTCAGTTACAGTCAGTAGTAGGTCCGTGCTTTTGTTGCGAAAGTAACATTACGCCAGGTTTCAGCTCATCGCGTGTGCCGCGGCCCCGGCCACGAATCACCTTGAACTGTCGCGCCTAGGAACCGTGCTCCGCCAGATGGCGCCGCTGTCGGCGCCCAACGGCGGCGCTGGTATCGAGGCACCCTACGCCCCACCACTGCCGCTCGCTCCCGCCAGATGTGTGCTCCACGGGCAGAAGTATTATGTAGGTATTCGAGTAGTTATTAAATCATATAATTATTAGTCAATAATTAGTCAATTGACGAATCACAAAAAAATTAATTATCAGTAATTACCTAGCTAATTATTTGTCATTAATTAGTAATTGATGATTGATTGGCATATGTCCATATAAGGCACGCATTCGCGCACATTGTGGTGGTGCTCTGTGATTGGTCGAGACCTCTAGACGTCATACCACCTCGGCTAATCAGAGCCGCCGCAAAAGCGGGGCACATTTTGTCCACGACAGCATGAGCCATTAAAGGTTTTCGCCTTAATATTTTTTATCTGCTGGAAAAAACAGCGTCTGAGCACAGCCAAAACGTGACTGTATTGAACCACCTGCAAAGCTCTACCATCAAATTAACTTGCTTGGCCTTACCTTGCTTGGTGGTGTCGCAAGATTTCGCGAATGCAATGGCTTTCACAGCTAATGCTTCGTCCCACCACTGCAAATTGAGAGCATATAAAAAGGAAGGTGAGCACTAGTGATACATAAGTCAAATTATTTTGCGTGAACTGCTACTTTAGACCAGAATTACTGCAATCTTCCGTAGATTAATACTACTGCGTCCTTCTGATGCATCGCGTTAAAGTTCAGAGTATCTTATTCGTTACTTTGTTGCAGATGGCCGCGGTGCTTTCGGATGGTATCAAGGATGATCACGGAGCTGGTCACGAGAAGCGGTTAACGCAGCGAGGCAGTCATCTTAACATAAGTGCGTCACGAGCGTCACGAGACAGGATTCCACAAAAAAAAGACTAAAACCACAACTCAGTGATTCCAGAAGCACTGAGAAATACATCAAGGCAATATCTTGTGTTCTAAAGAGAAAAATATTGTCTTGAAACATTTCTCAGGGCTTCTGGTATCATTGAGTTGTGGTTTTAGACATTTGTGGAATCCTGTCTTTCTAAACACCGTCGAAATCATGTCCGGAGGGGACGACACTGAACCTGTTTCTGTGATGTAAACTTAACGAATTGTAGAACAAAGGAGAGAAGCATAGGATACCAGAAACCTGTGTGCATCCTACTCGTTAAATCTGCAGCGCTTCGAAATCCCTCAATGTCACCAGCTTGTCATCTACGTACCAGCATGCTCATGTCAGCCGCCTGCGGAAATTTCTCCACCTTGCCGGTGGCGATCTGCGACCGGAATTCGTTTTGCTTCTTGACGACCTCTTCCATTTCCTCCGGATCGACACTTCTGGTTGAGACATCGCAGTCGTCTGGGGTCTGCAACGAGAGGAATTCCAGGAGCTTCTTGAAAGCGGTAGGAAGCTGAACCGCTGATGCAGGTTCAACATTGTGCGTCGCCGTCAGCAACGCAAAGAGGAGAGCCCAGGTCGACTTTAGGATCGCCATATTTCTTGATGCTAGCGCTTCTTCTCTCTTATCTCGTGATGATGATGGTGATGACGATGTTGTTGTTGTTGTTGTTGTCCTCATAAAAATTGCGCATACACACTAGGGGGATTGGGTAAGACCAGGTGGTGATTAAAGTTCCTGAGATTTTATTCTGCAGAACTGAGATTAGAAATTCAGCAAATCCGGTTCACTGACAGTGATGGTTGAGGGTGTTGCTGGACTCTTTGAAATATAAAATCCGTAGATTAAAATAATTATAATAATAATAACAATAATAATAACAAAGGAAATAGCAAAAAAATAGAAGTGACTAGTCTTTATTATACAGCCATGAACGATCAAAGATTCTTGGAAATGGAAAACCTTTCTCGCATTGTAATTACACCTCATATTACCATCTCCAGCAGAACTTTTGCAACACATTTTTTACTGCTTGTGAATAATCAAAGCAAGGCTGCGAGTGAGGAATAGTAAATTGTGACAAATTCCTATTACAGGCTATAGAAATGAGCTTCAATAGACCTGTGGGCCAATAATAGCAAGCTGCAAGAAAATGCAAGGTACAGAGCACAGAAATCTTGACTCGGCAAGATTCATACTTCTTACCCTTACGGACATCTCTGTCTATTTTGCATAACTTTGCATTTCCCGAGATAGCTAATGGCCATTAGCACCTTGTCTTCCTTACATGACTCATTTATTTTGAACACATTTCACATAGTGCAGAAGTTATACATTGCCACATTTCAGTATGTATGCCTATGTGTGCCCGGCCGCGGTGGTGCAGTAGTAAGACACCCGACAACTGTGGCGGAGTTCCCGGGTTCGATTCCGACCGCGGTGGCTGCGTTTCGATGGAGGCGAAACGAAGTGGCGTCCGTTTGCTGTGCGATGTCAGCGTACGTTAAAGATCCCCAGGTGGTCTAAATTACTCCGCAGCCCTCCACTACGGCTCCCCTTTCCCTCTTTCCACTTTCACTCCCAACTTCCTCTCTTCCTTTAGCGCGCGTTCGAACCCGACCTCGGCGGCTGCGTTTCGATGGAGGCGAAACGAAGAGGCGTCCGTGTGCTGTGCGATGTCAGCGCACGTTAAAGATCCCCAGGTGGTCGAAATTACTCCGTAGTCCTCCACTACGGTTCCTCTTTCTCTCTTTCCACTTTCACTCCCACTTTCCTCCCTTTCCTTACGGCGCGGTTGCGGTGTCCACAGAAAACAAGTGAGACAGTTACCGCGCCTTTCCCTTCCTATAATTAAATCAGTTCCTTTAGCGCGCGGTCCAGGTGTCCACAGAGCAATTGTGACAGATACGGCGCCTTTCCCTTCCTGTGAACCAATTATTATTATTATTATTATTATTATTATTATTATTATTATTATTATTATTATTATTATTATTATTATTATTATTATTCCTATGTGGCTACTGGAAACATCTGATCGTACACAGCTAGTTTTTCTGTCCAGACAGACCCCAAGCACAAAGTACACATCAGCAAAATAGTTACAGGCTCTTCCCAGCTTTGAGTGTAAGAAATAATGGTTTCACATTCTGAAGCTTCTCGAAGTTTCAAGAGGTGCCATTAAAACAAAGCTTTTGTTTTAGTACTTTCTTTTTTGACTGACATAATGAAGCAATCAGTATTGGGAAATCAAGCATGAGAGAATCAAACATGGAGAGCTCCAGAGTTGTATGTGAATGACGGAAAACGTCTCACACACTATGTTTGGCTAATATTGTTTGAGTCGGGTTCTCTTGCATGCACAGCCTCTTTGGCAAGTGGATATACTTCTCTGACTGCCAGAATATACATGTCACTAGCCGATACAGGCCTTCAACATGCATCTATAGGTTTTTGGTCATATATTCTTGGCTACATACATGTTGGGGTACGATGCATGAATACAACAGTTTTAAAAATGCAACTTATATGTCATGCAGTTTCATTTTCATAATAAAATTCAAGTAAAAATTAAATGCTTGAGAAAGGTTATTTATTTCATGATCCTCCTAATGTTTTTATTGATTGACAGTATAATGTTAATCATGATACAGTTCTTTGGCATTCTACCTCCTGCAGTGTTTAGAAGAAAAAAACTTGCACATATATTTGAACAAAATCAGTTAAGCTGTCAAGAGCGTGTACCTTAAAATAGTGAAGATTGTACACATTTATAAGGTTTCAAAGCACTGGTAAGTAAATCTAGATCTTCTGAGGAATAGCACTACACGCTGTTAGAATCACATGTCACAATTTTAGCTAAGCAACTAAAACGCGGTGTACCGGCCGTGCTTGCAGGCAGCTGCTTCACAACGCAAAAAAAAAAAAAAAAAAAAAAAACAAACTAGCTGCTCTGACTCTCTCTGGTAGTGCAGCATAAACCTAGAAATCTTTGTAAAGCCTGCAAAAAAAAAAAAAAAAAAGTGCATAGTGCATCTCTTGAACGGCACCTCTTGAAATCTTGGTATTTGCATGCTTTCAGCTCTTTGCCATCGCAGCTACAACTTGCGCAACAGTCCGCTCCTACGTATAGCTAAACTACGGTGGCCAGCAGTCTAATTATCCGGCTTCGGCTAGCGAAATATCTCGAAAAAACGTTTACCTTAGTATATTCTTGAGACATATGTAGCGACTGCATGATAACATCAACGAAAAACGAACTTCAGCCGAATGGATGATGTATGCTAAACTTCAGCCCGTATAGATGACATACGTTGTAATGATTGCATTTGCATAGATGTTTCACCCGTTTTCTTCAAATTTGAAACGTTAAATAGGGTCATAATATGTGCGCAGATTATTATGACCTTATTCGCGCCTGTAAAGCAAGTGAAAAGTTGAATTTAAGATTGTCGAGGCCGAGTTTCAAACACAGAGCAGCAGACGCGTCGGAATTACTGGACACCACCTATTGTGGAGGCCCACCCGCTGTGCCGAGGGCTCCAGAGAATTTACGGGTGGGCCTCAAGCACATAGCGTTTATTGTACCATGCATAGTGTACATACCTTTTCTTTTTATCTACTGCATTGTTTCTTCCTGCCGCTCACCCCCTTTATTTACTGTCCGTCTTCCTTACTATTCCTTTATTTCCACCGCTCCAGATCAGGTGCTTCTGATGATTAAATAGCAGATAACGGGGCTGTCAAATATCTTTTTGCTTTAGTATTTTATTTGAATAAAACCACTTACTACTACGTTTACTACATAGTGTGGTCGTGTAATAATAATAATTGGTTTACCAGAAAGGAAAGGCGTTGTATCGGTCACACATTTTCGGTAGACACCTGAACGAAGCCTTTAGGGAAGGAAGGAAGGGTGGAGAGGGGAAAGTACAAAGAGAAAAATAGGTGCCCTAGTGGACGGCTTCGGAGTAATTCCGACCTCCTGGGAATCTTTAACGTTCATTGAAATCGCACAGCACACTGATGCCTCTGTAACTTTGACACATTTTATAAATATGCCTGTTATATATTTATTTAAATATCTGTCGGGACGCAGTTACGAGCTTTCATGCCTCTTGCAATCCAAATCTCCTAATTTTCGAACGCAGAGACACGCGTCGTCTGCTCGAGCAGCTATGGAGACGGTAGTGCAGGAGCCTCCTGTGGTTGATAGCCGTTTAATAAGTTCGGTTCGCGAACACCGATTCCTGCTCGCGTGATCGGCAACTCAGCTGACCAACTCACCGCATTCCGTTTGACTTCAACTCCAGTCTAGTAGCTTGATCAGCTGTCTAGAATATTTTGTGCATTTTGACATGGTAAGATCGGCATAACTATACGCTGACTGAAAATAATCAAGTGCTTTCTACGTTGATGCAGCCGTGGATAAGCGCCCTGCTGGGAGATGTCGCTTTTCTGTGTTCCTAAAGAAGAAATTCGGAGTGCAGGTCTATCAAGAAACATTCCTCCAGCCAAAAAGAATCGCTTCACGCGAGCATCGTGCGTGCATCGAAATAGAATGCGTGTGCGAGGATCCACGTAGAAACGCCTGCGAAAGAGCGACATAAAAATGTCCTTAGAAATGGTGCTGCCTCTGGTTGTCGTGATTCGCAAATGCTACACTAACTGGCTGTGTTTCGTGGCTCGTGCGAAATTAAACGAAAGCGACCCGCTGCGGCTTCCCTCGTACATCCATTTTTGACGCATTAATGTCCGGTTCAGGCCGTTTAATTTCATTGCAAGCTTGCGTTCTTTATTTCCCATTGAGCAACTGCTCTTCTTATTCCACGGCTGGTGTCGAGGGGAGCATAAAAGCGCGCTCTCGACACGAACAGTCGCCATGCATTTGCGTGGCGATTCAAACCGTAGCCCGTCATCTTCTGTGTGGCAGCGTATATGCCCTTTCAGCGCCTATGTTAATACCTCCCGGTAAACGCGTGCGGGAGTAAATGAAGACATATACCTCTGCGGCTTGCCTCGTACATCATTTCTGACGTTCTATGTACCGCGCGTTCATTTCGGGCTCAGGCCATTGTATTTCCTGTAAGCTTGTGTTTTTTTTATTTCCTGTTCAGCAACTGTACAGTATGTATGCATCACCCTTAACCGTATTAAGCACTCAAGGACCTCATTGCTTCTTAATAAAGTGACATCTTGTTCAGCGCAACAACTATGCTATTGAATTATTATGCTCTGAGGCAATAAACATTGCAAAAAAAAAAAAAAAAAGTAACGTGTGCCTGTAGTGCGGCCTAAACTTTCAAACCCAAGCGGGTATTTCACCATTTTTACCAAGAGCCTTCTACTCGGTTAACTAAATTCATATAGTGGTACGTTCCGCACAACAGCTGAGCACATTGTACAGCTAGAAGCAATATGAGAGGGAACAAGGGAGCGCTTGGCCTCCACGCTTCGCAAAGCGCTGCCACCGACAGGCGATAGGAATCAGATGTAAAGACGCATACAAAGCGATGTTTTTCGGTTGATCTTTCCGAGCATGCCCCTCGTGCTACCCTTGGCGAAGTGTGAAGGCCGCGCGCTCCCGTTTTCCCTCTCTTCAAAATAGTCGCTCTTCGAACATTCTCTGGGTTTTTCGGTGTCCCGGCCCGCATTTTTGTCCCCTGTTTTTACAATTTTACCAGATTTTGCGCGTTGCTGTGTTCAAAACTGGTTCTTTTACATGTATCCGGATTGTCAGCATGCATTTGCGCTCACTGCAGTAATGTCCCTTAGAGCTCGCATATGCTGGGACATAACAGGTTGCTGTGGTTACAAGGTCACTCAAAGTTATGCGCGATGCATGCAGCGCCGCCTTGTGGTGCAAGACTCATTGCGGAAATGCTCATGATCACGATGAACAACTTAATTTCTTTCGTCACGCAAAGCGACGCCAACAACTCGCGCTTTTCGACAACAATTTTGAGCGGTCGCGCCGGAGTGGTTGACCGGGAGGCTATGGCGTTTGAGTCGCGGCTGAGTAGCAGCCACGGTAATCATTGTGCCAGCTTCTGTATTGGGATAACGCACACAACCCTGCGCTTGCGCCGCGCCGGCCGCCTTCAGGCTGCCACGTGGCTTGCCCCGGCATTGGCAAAAACATTCCGCTGCTCCGGGATGAGGTGAGGAGGATTCGGTCTCATTCGGTGACCGTTCGCTGTTTTTCTCAATTCCGTCAAGGTCTCGCGTGATGGAATGCGATAATGGATCGAAGATGACCAAGGGCATGTTTCTTCCGCTCCAGAAGCGGCGCAAAATGTGTTTTTGTGCTATGCAGAAGTCGAAGCGACAGAAGTGATATGCTGGCAGGCCTCGATATTGTACTTGACCGTAAGCAGACTTTTGCTGATCTACTTTTGTGTTCCCGCATTTCTGGGAGAATGAACAAGCACTTATTTCTCTTCCAAACGAATCGTGCTTGAATTCTGGCCGATCGCGCTCTCAAAGGCTCATTACTGGCAGTGATTTTAGAGATTATTGTTCAGCATTGAATTTATTCCAACTCAGTCGGCCATGCTTAAAGAGCTACCTCTGTCAGGAGACGACTCCCAATGGCATGCCAGCGGTGACGGAATCGTAGTATAGTGTATTCAAAGGTTGTCATGTTCCAATCAAAAAGTGGTTTTGCTGACATCATTTAAATGCACTTTTGAATGTTTGTGTGTTCTGTGCGAAATGTTAACATTTGATACAAAACGAACTGTGTTACTTTCCATAACGCTGGTCGCACAGGTGCCGCAATACACCCCAACGTTTGCGGGAGGCTTTTTACCAAAAATAAGTTCACTGTAGCGCTTCTTCGGTACCCATTCGTGTGGTATTGATATAGGAGCGGATAAAATTTGCACGGAGAAATTTGCAGAAAGTTGCAGTAACAAACTATATCTTTTCGGTGTGCCATTATAGCTCCCGCTCTGGCTGCGGACCTAGCACTTGTTTCAGAGAGCAAAAAATAAGTAGTCACTTGACAGTGCAGAATGCGCTGGCTTTGTGTTCATTGATTTCGATTTAATTAATTACGCTATTTCTTTAATCTAAATTGAACTTTCATCGTTTCTTTTTAGTTACGTGCTAATTAGATTGTGAATAGCTCAACAATTTACTAAAGTAACAACATATATAGGCGTACCACACTGATCTATCTTTGAACCCTTTGCTTTCTAATCTGCATTAATGACCCCAGTAACTGCCTGGCATCTACCAGTTCTGTTATATACGCTGAGAGTGATCCTAAGCCCTGACGACGGTATCACTTCACTGGTTAGCAAACTTAACCATGGCGTCAATGACGTCCTGACTTGGTGCCAGATAAATCTGCTACAAGTCAATCTGGGATCAAATTATATTCACTTTGCTCGCGTTCCTGCATTATCGATCTCTTCCATTTCAATTATTCACAACTCAGTGCCCACATGATTCTTGCCGTACTTAGGAGTGAAATTCCATTCGAGTCATGTGTTTCATCATTACTAAATTAAATAAAAGGAAAACGGCTGGCAAAATCCTTGTTCTAGTCAAATCCCATTTCTTATTTTGCGAATGCTTTCTTTTGCCCCTGTATCATGTATTTATTCATTTCCATATTACAAAATCATCCCATAAGGAACCACATAACTCGTTTTTTGTCATTACCAGGCTTACGTATTCGAGCGATTAGGATACTGAATCTTAATAAACGTAACTAGTGCAATACCACGATTGCTTAGATGGATATTTTTGCGCTTAATAAGCTTATAAAACATAAACTAGAAGTTTCTCTGATCAAGTGTATATACAGTCTAACTGATGTGGCCCCCGTTTTAAACAACTGCTGATCAGTACAAACAGAACAAGATTGGCGCTAAATTGTAACCTAATTTTACCAAAAGTTCCTGCAAATTATGGAAAGCAGATGGTACATTTCACATCATTTTTAGTTTTGAATACAATACCACCTACCTTAAAACTGCACTCAGAACTCACAGATTTCTTTATATCAAGTCATAGCATGATGTAATTTCGCTCGATGCATTATTCTGCTTCTGTAGTGCCTCTGAGTTCCTTATTTTTCACTATTCCTTACCGCACTTTACCTTATATATTGACATTTTGTAAACCTCATGACGTTTTCGTAGAAAATAGGGGCATTGAGTGTTCCTTTTTGCACTTTATTTATACGAATGCTGTTGTATATTTTGGTAAACGGTTCTCAATGCTGCATCTTGTTTTAAACGTATATGAATGCCGTTTATGCAATTGAAGTTTCAATTCAGTCCTTGACTACGAGACCTCATCCAGGATATTACTTTATGCATAATGTTCATGCAGAAGATAAAGATGCTTCTGATTCTGATCTTTATCATTACGTGCACTGAAGCAAAACAATAGTTCCTTTTTTTAACGCTTGCGTTGCATTTTCGTTACCGAATCTGATGCGAAGTACGCGCAAGCATGCATCAAGAAGGTCCGTTCCAAGCAGGTCTGCATGCATGTGGCGCCGCATATTCTCTCTGCAGCTATGGCGCACAACGAAAAGAAACACTTACTTGTGAGCGCGGTCATCCCACATGAAAATCACTCTTCAGGACTATAGGTGCCTGGATGTGCGCGAGGGCACGCGCATCGAGGCACCCTATTCAGGACCCTCTTCCAGTGCCTCTAAGCAAAGCTCTTGTCTTCACTGGGCCACCAATGGAAGGACAGTTGCGTGATGCAATTGTACTGGCTTAAAACATTTATTATCAATCACTTTTTTTTTAACAAATCGCTCTCTTTGGCACATTTTCCAGAGAAGCATGAAAAAAGAAACTGAGGAGTGTACAGTCGTGTCTACAGCTGCAAAGTGACGCTGCCTATTAAAAATGGCTGTTGATATGCCGTAGTTATTTTTTTTTCTTTTTGTTACTAAACATGCTTCTCTTCGAAGCAAAAACATATCAACGGATAAAAGCGGACGCAGTGATACACAGACAGCAAAAGTATTTAACTTCAGAAGTCGGCATCAGATGGCATGACGATAGGTTGGGCGCCGGTTGGCTTAAATGTAGACTTCAACTCGAACAATACTGTAATCCGTTGTTTTGCTCGAATTACTGGAAAACAACGTAGAGCTGAAAGTGCGTCCGAGAAGAAAGAAGTAAAACCGAACTGCATTGCTTTCACGGTAACGAAAGAAGAGCAACAAATGTTGCTCGGGTGATTTCGGCTTTGTTATGATGTTTGTACTGATAACGATATTCGCCAGAGGACCAGCGAATGTACAGTAGCTAATGACACATATATGGGGCGTTAAATCAATTGTAATAGCCAAAACAGGAATTCAGGAGACATAAAAAAGGACTTTACACGCAAACATTTGCATGTTCGAGAGATCTTGTTTACTGTACTTTGCCGTTAATGCCACCCTTGGTACTAAGTCTTCTCTGCTTGTTCCGGTAGCTATTTATGTAGAAGTGCATAAACAGGCTGAAGAAAAATACAGTCTGTGACAGCGTGATGTACGTATGCGACCTCGGGTACCCGCAGTTCATGAAAAGCGGCAGCCAGGCATGCAGGAATAGTATGACGAACTGTGTCAGCTGAATCTGAGTGATATAGCGCTTCCACCACAGATGCTTTTGGACAGCGGGTCCCAGGAGACTGAGGAAGTAGTAAGTGTACATGATCACGTGCACGGAGCCGTTGATGACCACCACTATCGCCGCCTGACCGTCCGGTCCGTAGGTGAGTCCGAACCAGCCGTTGAAAACGACCAGGGTGTGATGAACGACGTGCAGGAAGGACACGTGCGAATCTTTTTTGCGTAGCACGAAGAACAGAGTATCCAGGAAGTCGGCTATCCTCAGCATGACGTACCACCAGCACAGGTTCAGCAGCTCCATCGTACCCTCGTCCCTGGCTTTGAAGTCAATCCCTTGGCAGAGCAGGCTGTAGCGATTCCGAATGTACGCGACAGACACGTAGGCCGCAACAAAGTACACACTGCACATCACCATGAAGAGGTTGTAGAGCGCGATGAGGGGCTTGATGCCATCGTACGGCTTGCGGTTTTTCATGAACCGCGGCCCGGCATATTTGACGACGTAGATGTATCCGACGAGCAGCAGTGTGATGAGCTGCTTGTTGCCCGGGAAGATCCAATGCGCAGTCCGCGGGTCTCTCGGCAGAAAGGACGACTCCTCGCCGTCGGCTGTCGTCGTTGTGGCCATCGCGGTTCGGAGACGCCCTTGCTGCTCAGTTGACGCTTGTTTTTTTTGGCCTGCGTTGCGCGCGAGTGCTTATATAGCTTTTCCGTCAAGGCGGGCTCATAATTTCCGACCCGTAAGCCGTATCACGGCGGTCTCGCGGACATGAGGGTGAAGGATAGAGGAACTGACGGTGAAAGGAAATTCGAAGGGAGAGGGTTATTTGCAATTCAAAGAAAAAAGAAAAGATAGGCACTCCTGGTCGTCAGCGCAGAAGCTATTGCAATACCGCCTTGTTGCTAATTTGCCTCCGGCTACTTTGAGCTGGGAACGTCATTACATCTGTCGGCTACCTGGACGAGTGCGGCGGACGACTGGAGTATCTGCGTACTCGCTGGCACGGCATCGTTTTTGAGACCGCTCGACGTCAGGGGAGATAACACTTTTACTTATTAGCAGGGTTGATGTTTCCACTAAGTAGCTTGCTTCTTCCGCAGCTGTTAATTTATTTTTATGTACTCAAATATTTTGGACAGTAGTACTTTGTTTTCCGGCTCTTTTTTCCTCTCTCTTTCGCGCTTTGACCGTGGGCGGCGGCTCTCATAAGACTGCCCGGTAGCTGCGGCTCATCCCGCGTAGAATGCTGGTATAAAAGAAATGCGCTAACCAATAGGGAAAGCAAACCAGAGCAGGGCTTCTAAAGATCATTCATCCGTATTTTATGCAAGTATAAATTTAGATTTCCATCTCTCGATATTTTCTTTTTCATCACCGCGTCCGACAGCGCCCGCAGAATAACTAAACTCATTTTTTTTTTGTCTTGCAATTCATATAAGGATTATGATTAACTTCATGTGCACAGAGTCGATCACATTGGTCTAGAGCGCACGCAACGAATTCATTCAAAAGTTTACGCACTTGCTTTGTAAGGGGCAATGTACTTCTCTTTGCGCGGTTCGCGTGCTTTTGCGGGTGCTAGAGAGCGACTGTTAGTAGTATAAATCCGTGCCTGCCCCGGAACATAATTTTATTTCCTGAGCAGAAAAGCACTTGCGCGCTAGACAAAAGTGCGATCGACTTTGTTCCGAACGTCAGTTTGCTTTCTACATGAAATAAATAAATAAATAAATAAATAAATAAATAAATAAATAAATAAA